>WAAD01027806.1:51065-122981 GCA_013389945.1 Fregata magnificens
TGCAGGACTCGGCACTTGGCCTTGTTAAACCTCATACAGTTGGCCTCGGCCCATCGACCCAGCCTGTCCAGATCCCTCTGCAGAGCCTTCCTACCCTAAGCAGATCGACACTCCCGCCCAACTTGGTGTCATCTGCAAACTTGCTGAGGGTGCGCTCGATCCCCTCATCCAAATCATTGGTAAAGATGTTAAACAAGACTGGCCCCAATACTGAGCCCTGGGGAACACCGCTTGTGACCGGCCGCCAACTCCATTCACCACCACGTATGTATGTGTATGTATACACGCACATATGTGTATCCCGAGGATAACATGCTTGAAAAGTACAGTTTGTAGCAGACACGAAACAGCGGGTGAAATTTAGCTCAGACTAAGTCCTGCTTGGTTTGGACGTGGGTGATACTTCTGAAGGACTGAAACTTAAAAAAATGTTTCCTGTTGCTATAACCTTCACCCCAACCTTTGTTTTGATATCTGTGTTTTATTCTGAATACGTGCAAGGAGTAATAATACACTGTATTCAGCTGGAGTCAACAGCATCTATGAGTGACTGACAACACAGTCTGCTTTATTGTCTGAATGTCTCTCATAAGACTTGGTCCAACTAGACGGTAGGGTTAAATGTATGTATTTTCTAACTGAGGTTGTTATCCGTCATGAAATCTTTATAACAAACTTTACAATTCCAAGTCTTTATCAAGATCTCTGTTGACGTTACTAGGAATTTTACTTGAATATGTACTGAGTAATCGTTAAATATTGGGCATTTATAAATTGTCTTGACCTTGAAAGTAACTATGTATTTTATTGGGAAGCAAAGTAATTGATTATGATAAGAACCATAATAACGATGTAGTTGATTATATAGTGGAAGACGTCTTAACGTCTTGCTGTCACAAAAAATTTGTATACAGACAACAAGAAGAAAATGATAGAAAAGCTCCATCTAAGAAATGCATGTTAGGGCTATGCTATGAGCCACAAGGTTCAAAGAGTACGTGAAATTCCCTGGAGAGGTGAGAACCAAGACTGAACAGATTATTCATCTGCCTTTTCTGATGTATTTTCCGAATTGTTTTGTTCAGAGAACAAGGAAAATGTTTTATTCTTATAGTTCGTTTTGGAGGTTTTTGCATACGTTCTCATTTTTATAGCAAAACTGTCTTGTCGCTTCAAATGCACCCACCTTTTCCATGTTCTCAATAAATGTCCCTCAGGAGTAACGAAAATGTTCTGTCTCATTTTTGAGCAGACTGTGGCAATATCTTCTGTTCACTTCTGTTCCAAAACTTTCCATTAGTGGAATCTGAATCGCTTCTTTGCTACCTTGATGGAAAAGGACAGGAAAAGATTTAAAATTTGTTTAAGTAATTTAAAGAACAGCAGCAATTTTTCATCCTTCTCAGCTGCCTCGGCCGAAGCTTACCCTAATGCTCCTCCAAATACTTGTATTCTCCCCTGCATATTTAGCTGATGCTAGCAGATGCTTAGCCTGCGTGTCAGCCCTCCGGGGACGGAGCCATAAACGTCTTCCTCAAAACTGCATCGAGCACCATTCCTCTCGCAGCAACACTTAATGACTTCGCCTAGGAATCAAAAAACAAATGAGGGCCCTCACTAAGAGGAATTCAGGTTATAGTTTACTTTCTTATCCTTGCTTGAACTCAGCCTTCTGCAACCACTGCAAGGCTTTCTCTCTTGAAAACCCATGTATTCTGTGGACGGTGCTCGTAGCATCTTCCCGCCAGGGATGAAAGGCACCCGGGCAAAACCAAGCCCTGAACAACCATTTCATTTGATCACCTTGTATAGAGCGGACCCGTGACCAAAAAAGGGAGTGATTTTCCATTAAACTGAAGGCAGACAAAAATAAGAGGATTGGATACAATAAGTCTGACCTATGTGAAATGAATGGCCTGAACGGAATATGTAACTGGAGAGTTAGGTTTATAGCAGTTGGCATACGATTGTGTAAGAGTCGTGGTGTTAAGTGTTTTGTCAGTGTTATGGTTTGGGGCAAAGCTTAGAACGTGCTAGAAAGCAGAAGGTAAATGAAAAGATATGAGTTGGTTTTGTTGGTTTTGGGTTTTTTTTTCCCCGAAAACTCAGTTTTAGAGCTAATCCTATGCTTTGTGAGAACCTGATTCACGATTTCCGTGTGACTGGGTTTGGCAGGACTCACTGTTTGTTACCAGCGCAGTGTTGCTGCGGATGCTGCTAACAGCATCCTGAGCGGTAAAACAAAAAGAAAGATGAATGATATGTTCTGAAGATTGAATATTTACTGACGAATTTTGACTTGAGGAAAACATAAGAACAAATTTTCTATTCATTTTGGTGACATAGATAAATATGAAGCTCAGGGAAAAAAAAGTTTGTTTTGTAAGGTTGGATACACTGTTAATAATAATAATAAAAAAAATTAGATTATAAATACCAGATCCTCATGTAATGTAATTCACTTTCCTTCCATTGATTTAAGCAAGTATTAAATTGACTTAAAGGCAGCTATGTCAACTTCTATCACCAAGGGGTTTGGTTCTCTATATGGAAGAACTTGATTTCTTAAAGTCTTTTATATTTATCATTCCCATGTTGCATAGAGAGGCTGATCATATCTCAGCAAAGCGCAGTCTGCCAAACAAATGAACAAAACCCAAATCCCTCACCACATGACCTCAGTCTAGATCATTCTGTGTACATATATACAGACACACACGTAAAAGTATACGTAAATAAACAAAATTATATAAATAAATTATAAAATTATATATATATAAACACATTCAAATAAAAATTACAAATTCATTATGACGACTTGATCACACGCCTTGTCTTTGCTCATTCACGTGCATTCATTCATTCTACGTGCTGGCTTGCCCATGAAGTAAGAAGGTCTGTAACCAGAAAGAGAGTAGCTTCTCTAAACCTCAAAGTACAGTAATCCGGGATTTAAAAAGTCAAGTGGTATCGTTACAGCAGATAATTGTAACTCTGGAGAAATAGGTCAGAGCTGCAGTTCATCTCAACAGTGCTACCAACAACTGAGGTCAGGTTTTGCTTTCTTTTATTGTGCTGGTGCTTTAAAAGAAAAGACTACTTTTTTTTTTTTTTTTTTTTTTTTTTTTTNTGTATTGATAAGAGTACCGCATTGCCAAGCAGCAACACTAGAAGAGATAAGAGCAGAAATTAAATCTCTGGTCTGCGTGGCCTTAGGTATCCAGCCCCTCCTCAAAGAGCGTTGGCGCCGAAGGCTTCCAGTATTTCCCTTTGTGCGTTCCACCCAACACATCCACAACAAGTAAATCTTTCTATGCTCTTTTTAATATTTCTTATAAAATTACATACATTCTTGCAACTGAGTAGCATAGAGCATGCATGAAAACATAATAGCGTTTTCCAAATATCCTCAGTGTAAAGAAGGATAAACAGGCAGGCTCATTCTTAGCGTTCTCTATCGCTGCATGTGCATGCTCTGGTTACTTAAAGAGAAGTTGTCTCTACAGAACTACCGAAGGAAATGAAAATAAGAATCCCAGAATTTTCTGTAATTGCTTTTATGGAACGCAGTCATTCAAGAAGGAATTTTGTGCAGCTGGTAAAGGCGGTGTTAACTACAAAAAAATACAGCCTTCCTATAAATTCGCTCTGATCCCTAAGGAAACCTCAGGAAACAGGCTATTGCAATGCTGATTTACATGGTTCCCTGAAGAATATTGCACTTTCACAAATCCTTCCCTGAAGAGATTTAGCTTTTCAACAGTTTACACTCAAGTACAATTAATTTTGATGGCCCTTGCATGCTTACACGTCTAATGTTTAGATTTTGTATCTGTTACCACGAGGCTCTTCCTGGGTCACTACTTTGCGAGCTCCTATGGCTGTACTCCCTTCGTAGTCGTCCTCATCCTCTTTGTAAATGATAAGCTTGAAGCACACTGGTCTCTCTGAACCAGCTGAAATGTAAAGAAACTGCCAATAAAAAGTCAGTGAAGGTTTTCGCTGCCAAATATTAGAAGCGTGGAAGAAACACATGGATGCCTCCTCTGTTCTACATCACGAGATACAAACTCAATTTTGATTCAAATAATAGAACTTGTGCCTAATACTGTTGCTGTGAATAATAAGACTCATTTGCAAGAACGCAGGTGAACCTCTGCTACAGTCTGGTTTGCAAGCATTCACTAATTCATGCCTTTTGTTACTGGCAAGTATTTGGACAGATGTTCGTATTTATGCAATTACTCACGATTTGTAAAAATCTGATCAGCTTGTGCTAGGTGTGAGCTGTTAATTCCTTCCTGATTAAAAAATGTTTATCTTATCAGGAACCATGAAAGTTTGCAGTCAAGGTTTTTTGAGTTTTCTGCTTCGATATTCATCTAGATATATGCATCATCTATTAAATATTTACAGAGGAAACCTCTTAAAACAATGAAATATAAATGAGTCATTTGGTGGAGGCAATGCATTTTTCTGCCAAGTTTTATCCAGACGGGTATTTGGGGGTTTTTATGCAGGGATGGGATAGTCTAATGAATCTGGCAAAGGGGAATCAATATGAGAATAATTAATTTAACTTCTTATTTTTCAAAGCGACAGATTGATGATGGCTCATGAAAAAAATATTAAGCATTATCATTTTCCCTCTACTGCGGGCAGAATAGGTAGATAACGATAACTGGTCTGTAGCCATTCCCTATCCGACACAGGGATCTTCCTACAGAAAAGTTACAAAGGCTTCTGGGTGAAAATAACGATGATATTTCAGGGAATAAATGTTTACCCTTCATGACCGTGTAT
Organism: Fregata magnificens; assembly: GCA_013389945.1. Lineage (NCBI taxonomy): Eukaryota > Metazoa > Chordata > Aves > Suliformes > Fregatidae > Fregata > Fregata magnificens. The sequence continues at coordinate 55,869 of WAAD01027806.1, forward strand.
ATTTTAAAGTAGAAACATAACGTATCGATGCGTCAATACTTCACTGCCTATAAAGATTTCACAAATCGTGGCTGAACTTCCTAATTTAATACCTGAGTGTGCTGGGCGGAGAAGGGAGTTCTGCCATCAAGGAAAAGGCGGAACGGAACAAGTACGAACTGGTAATAGCAGGCGAGCAGGCTTGTTTATCTCATCGCCTTGAGCAGTTTGGGAGGACCTACCAACAAATGACACCTGTCACTAGTAATAATCACGGCATACGGGGTACTTCCCAGAAAAAGCCAGATAGGCTAAACCATAAAATTACAGAACAATAAATGGACATCGTATCAGGTATGGTTCTTTACATTTATTTTTATTTGACCCCATTTATGATACATTTGCATCGCTGTACTCAGAAAGCATAATTTTTTCCCCTACAGCTTCCAATTTGTTTTTTCTTTTATTTTTTCCCCCGATATCCTCCTCAACCCTCTCTCCTTTCCTTTTAATGGAAACAATGGAAGGACTGTAAGAGCCATACCGGCTGCTGAAATTTGCTGCTTGGTTGTAGAGGAGATAAAGTAAGGGCACAAGAAATGCAAATCACCTCGTCAGCCTCTAGTGGAAAGAATGCAACTGACTCTCTGCCTGGCATAAGGATAAATTTAACACTGAGTCAGAAAACAGAAATTACTGGTATTTCAGGTAGGATAGTATTTTCACAGCCACCACCCAACAGAATGGATGTTTGCTCTTACCTTTTGCTGTGTCTTGTTCAGGAGATAAACATCGTTGCCGTGTTTCCTATGACAGGAATCAAAAGAAAACCTAAGCCGTGGTAGAAATGGAATAAGTACATCTCCAGGTTCACTCGGTGCTGGAAGGAAAAGCATTACGTTTTAGCCAATGCTGAATGCAGCACATTCATACTGTGGCTCTAGACAACGTTCTCGGCCTCTAACGTGAGTGAAGATACCCATACGCGTAAGTCTCAGTAAAAGCAGTATTTAGATACGTGCTTGATTTAAATGCAGAAATCAAAGCAATAAATGAGCGCTTAAGCCACCAATTGTATATTCGTCCTCTCTCCCCTTCCATAAAGACAGTAAGTTTCTGACATTCTTGATACTATATCTTTCACTTACTCTCTTTTTGCGTTATTCTTGACGGAGTGTTTTTGAACGTTGTCTCTATCGCTACATGCAGAAGTTCCCTTTAGCTTTAGGCTTCGACAACTCAGCTACCAATACTATGAGAACCAGAAAGCCTAATCACCCTGGACAGGTTACATAAACTCAATAGCTGTTCCACTGAAATTTGATAAAAAACGTTGCAGTCGCACTATTTGGATCGCCACATGAATTAAACAAGGGTTTGATTCACTTTCTAGAAATAAAATGTACAATAATCAGTTTCCTAAAAAAGCGCAAAGATAGTAAACTAGGGGGGGTTATACTTTTTTTTTTTTAGCAATACTTTCCCTTCCTCCTCGATCAAATTAAAGGAAATATTGAAGCTTGCGAACAACTACGATAGTGTCAATTTAGATCACTTTGGTTTTGTGAACACTTTTGATTTAAAATACATGCTCAAGTAATTTCTCTCAACCAAATGCAAAATACTTTCCTTTACAGCTGCCCAGAATAATAAAGGATTTGAGCTCTCTTAACTCTTACTCTCCAAACTCCAAGGGGAAAATATTATTGCATGCTGAGAGTCATTATGGTGTTTCCAGCCAAGTTACGAAAAACCCACTAGTTTTACTAGTCCATACTGATACTTTCTGAGCAATAATGGAGATTTTGGAAGTTTTTGTAGATAAGAGTTCCTTAGAAAAAACAAAGAGACGCCTGTGCGGTCTTTGAGCAAGCGTACGGGTAACCATGTCAAACTGCGGCGTTTTGTACCTAATCCAACGTCTGCAGAACTCATTTGTAGCTCTGTTTATTTCAAAGGGTTTTCATGTTTGCAGTAGGCAAAACGGCTTTCTAAGCCGGCAGGAAGAGCCTGCTCTTGCGTAGTGCTAAGGTATTGCTGTAGGAAAGCAGAATGTAAGCTTTCAAAGATGTAAAACTGCATTTTGACCACGGTGTACCTATTAAACAGAAGTCTCATAACATTTTAGTAATGCAGAATCAGAGCTTACAAGCTCGTGAGTGCCTCTACGTCTCACCTGCCTAGAAATTTCTCAGCATTTCAGCTGGATAGGCCAACTTTTTCCAAACCCTTCTCCTACTAAGAATGAGTGACTCTATTGAAAAGCATCGCCACTCCCAACTTAAAACTCCCGTACCTTCCCAGGAAAAAACACTCGATTAGATGCAACATATGAAAACAATATTAGAATATATTTACCATATGTGGTGGATACGAATACTTGGTAACTTTTGCCTATTACAACTCGTACCCTTGGCCATTGCAGCACTTAATAGTACCAAAACCTGCCTCGCTGCCTGGAGCTTTTGCTGCGTTAAGATGATGCTTTCACTTTGTACCTGGATTCTCTTTGCTCCTGCAAAGAGCCTTTGGTTTAGACGTGAAGTGGGCAGTCACAGTTAGCAACCAACATTATTGACAGGAGATACAGCTTGCCCAGATCTGATACCTGTCGCACCAGCGTCTTCCTATTGGTTTCAACGTCGCAGCAATAGAAATGGTATATGGCAAACCCTTCCTATAGTTATGAGGAAATTGTCAGGCATCTTTTTCACCTCTCTCTAATTTTGTACAGTCGCTAACACGAGAATATGTTCTACAAATCAAGCATGACAGTTACATCAATGTAAAGTGACCTAAAATGACACTCAAGCAGTTTCTTGAAGCAAAAGTAAATAATCTAGATACATGTAATAAGTCCTGAGGGTACCCTCTACCTCCAGATAGCTCTCTCCTTCCACTGCCTATTGTATGATTAAGAGTTTGCAGTACTTACACCATTACTCTTCACTTTCTGCACGGATGATTTATTTTACACACACGGAAAACAAAGGAAAAAGAAAAAAAAGTAAAACCTTCGCAAAAGACGAAAGTGTACGTTTCCTCTTTGCGATGTTATAACCACTCCGGGAGCAAAAAAGGTTATTAAGTCTCATTTATCTTGAATATATGTAGTAAATTGTACCTCTTTCTAATCAGTTAACCATTTTTCACACTTCACTGACACTTCACAATAAACTCTGAAAAATGTGCAGCTGTGAAAAAAGCATTAGCAAGACGGTAGGATGCGTGAGAAGTAAGCAAATAAATAAGACACAAGTTGTGATTCCTTTATATGAAGCAACAACACAGCCCTCTGCAGCCAGCCTGGACAGCACTCGCTACCTCGCATCATGAAGTGTGCTGCGGAAGCAGAAGGATTAAGTGAACAAAAGTGATTAAGGGGCTATAAAACCTCTGGTATGACCAAGGACAGAAAAGAGGGAGGCTCTGCTTTCTGAAGAGAAACTCACAAGATGGATACGTTAAAGTATATCAAATAAAGAAGGTGACCCAGAAGCTTCTGCCTCTGCACCTCACTGCCCAGGAACAAGTTGATATTCCACAAAATTAAAGGTGTGAAAACCAGGACTGACACAAAAATACCGCTCCATAGTAACTAAACTGTGGAACTCGACGCTATCAGAAGTCACCAAATCCAACCGCTTAGCAAAACTCACAAGGAGGGACTAGACATTTACAAAGACATCAAGATTATTGAGTTTTTATCATTAAATGCCATGTCCAGTGATTTAGGCCAACACGGAACCGTTGCAACTACAGGAAGAGCCAGGACGGGAAGCTATGGGTAGGTTCTTGCATCTTGTCCTGAAGCACCTGGCACAGATACTACAGGAGAGAGAACAGAATTTGGTTTTGAAGTTAAATGAATAAGTAATAATAAATATAGAGACATTGCATGTTTACTTTTTGACCCTAACACACACAGAGATTTACTTCTTTTCCTTGCCATATCCGTTCAGTTATAGAAAATGTAACTACATAGAATATGGCTTTCTTTTTGTAACAGTTTGACCAATATGGCATAATTCAAAGATTTCATACTTTTTTATTAAAAAAGTGTAAGGAAAGCTACTTATTAAGAACAAAAGTTGACTGTTGGCGATTCGTGTGTGTGTGCGTGCAGTGTACAAGAAATAATTTTCTTTGAATGCTGAAATTTTTACAGGACCTTTTTTTCCATGTGTCAATTTTACTGCAAACATAGCATGTGTGTGTGAGACTGGTTTTTTGGAAGATAATATAACGACTGGAAAAAATGTATATTCCCTCTTCCCAATGTTCTCCCCAGTGCTCTATATAGCTTGCTATATATTATTTCCTTAATAATGAATACTGTTGTTCTAGCATAGCTATCTTCTAACTGTCATCTGTTTTTACTTAAGTCGTTCTGAAAGACTTGGAGGCTTTGGGGTTTTGTTTTTACACCCGCTTCAACTAGTAACTCATAACGTGCAGATCAGCTAAGTGAGAAAAAGAAAAGGTCAGGACAATCAGGAAAATTTTGAGAGAGGATTCTTTAGTGCAATCAAGTATTTGTTAACGCTTTCCCCTTCTCCATGATTACTGTTTTCTGTCTGAAAGTCATTTGTTGCAAGAAAATGATATCTCCTCTTCCTGTAATACCTTAAGAATACAGGTAGATATTTTCGTAGCTTTAATATATTTGGAAATGTTGTCTCAGAAGCATATTAGTTGACTTTTATTCCATTTTGACTTACCTACACTGTTTGACACGAGTCTTTGACACAGCTATAATTAAATGCTATTAGTTAACTTCTCTCTGAATCGAACTGGAGCTGAGGCATCACAAAATAAAGACAGGCTCCAGGATGCCTTTTTGCAGTCAGTGCTGTATCCAAAAAGCTGGAACAGAACTGTACCAAAATTATATTTCTATACGTGATTTATTCTTAACGCTGAGGCCAGCTTTTAATTCCTGAACCCTGGGCCAGTTAGACTTTAGCCCATCAACAGTCATTCTTACTTAGAGATTACACGTTACTTACAATAAATTCACCAGCCTAGCGTTTGACCATTTACTGCCTTTTTCTGGCTAGTAGTAGAGCATTCTAATTTATTGAGCCAAGTCTTTGCATTTCCACAGAAGTTTTACTCAGCACTTAATTTGCCTGGTGAAATCTGTATTATTGCAATATGATATATTAGAAAATAAGAAGTCAGACTTCTGCATAAAAATTACTGATAAAATTACTGATAAACTATATCCTGGTATGCCTCACTGTTCACACGTATACACAATCACACTGCTATACAGATTTTTTTTTAAACTGTAGGAGACCTCTCTAATGATTTTTTCTAAATGAACACAAGTGGGTTAAATAGCAAGTTCAGGGTTACGTGGTTATTACAGTTGCCAGGATAAGAAAAAGAGATCTGTCACTTCCAATAGAGAATTGAGAAAATTCGATAATACCAATAAATAAATAACACATCTACTGCCTAAAAGCAAAATAACTCTAAAAGTAATGAACTTAAAAAGCATTATATTGCAAACTTGAAGCAAAACTGAGATTAAAACCAAAGAGAAGAGCAATTATGCCGGTATACGTCTCAGTATATCTTCGGCTATATTACCTTTCCTTTAGGGGCACCCTGAGGAGCTTTGAAAACTGTAGCACAGCACATAGAAGCCAAAGCTGAGTTGCTGTCATTCAAGGAAGACAGCACTTAAACACAGGGCAAAATCAACCAATAAAGTTCTGAACCGCATTTATTCCCTTTAAATTCTTACGCAGTTTCAGCACTGAAGGCTTCTGTATTTTAATGGCGAAGTCCACATGGCTTGGCCTCTTCAGGAGGCGGTCAGGTCTTCACAACACAGCCTTAAGTCTCCTCCACTGTGTCTTCTCTGGAGGAATAACCTCCTGGTCAAAATGGGGTGGCCAGGACCCCTTCTGTCTCACAGGCTTTTTAGATGGAGCATAGAGCTTAAGATATTTAAGATCTTGTCCCGGTAATAGACTTCATTTCATTCACTGGTGAAGCCGATATACCTGTGCAGTAAAGCTTAGCAGCTACATTCGGCTACCTATACGAGTATTGGAAAGGTTAACTCCCTCATAAATGTGCACGCTCTCTTTCTTAAATACACTTTCAGAAAGTTCACCTGTGACCAGTTACCAAAAGCACATCCTCAAAGCCCCTCACTGGCCCGCTACAACAGCCGCGGTGGTACAAAACAGCACTGGAGGCAAACGGCAGAGGGGACGCTACCTTCCTCTTTCCGACAGTCATCACCGCACCGCCTCTTCTTCACTTACAAAGTTTGCCAAATGTGGCTACAATAAACAGCAGAGAAGTGTTTGCCCTTAATCATCTTTCCCCTTCGCTCTCCTGCTCTGCCTGGTGGCCAGCCTGTCGTGCAGTAGCCGGGTTATCCTATCTTGCCCCCTTTTTCGTTCGTGAAACTTTTCTCACGGATTAATTCCGCCCCCCCTTACTTCAGTGGGTCGTGATTGTGGCATAACTTAATTAAACTTTTCTGGTCCCAGGCACTTCTACCTCAGCAAGGTTCTGTAGAAGGGAAAATAGGGTGTTTAGATTCACTTTGAATGTCCTTGCAGCTGCGAAACGTGGATGGCAGTGTTGCTGGAACAAACTCTCATGTGAGGTTTCCTGTACTTTCTGCTCGCAGCATTGCCAAGAATACTCCTAAGGCAGCTTTTTCACAGTGACTTGGAATTTCACACTCTAGATGAAAGCCATGCAAAAGCAAACAAGAAGCAGAGTTAAAAAGAAATAGAGCATTTCAGGTTAGCTGTGTTAAATTCAAGGAATGAGCGAGCTTAAAGGAAAAGATTCCTTCTTTTTCCCTCCCTTCACCAACTAATAATTTCCTGCTTAATATTTCCTTCTGATTTCCCCACCATCCGTCAACAGTGGCACAGAAGCTGCTTCTACTTTATCTGCTATTTACCGGCAACTGCGACTTGACCTCTCAGACAAAAAGTCCATAAGCATACAGTGCACGGATTTCAAATAGCCTCTGGATCTCTGCTTCTAGATGGAAGCAACTGAAGCGGCACGGTAGCATAGCTGGCTTATCCAGGTTTTTAAAAAGTACTGTCCCCTCTAAGCCTGGGGAAGTTTAGTCCTGTAGGACTTTATCCTCTATGGGCTCAAGAATTCGACATCAAGCACCGTATCATGTTTTACCCACAAAACTCAAGGCAGAAACCAGCAAGGCAGCTCTGCTCCCCACGACCTGTAGGAAAGGTTGCTGGTCTCTTGAGAAACCTACCAAAGCAGGCTCCGTTCTGTGTGCGTGCAATTGCTCACATGAGAAATATTTCCAACTTCAGCTTCTCCGAGGACGTCTGTTTAACTTCTGACTTTTTTTTTTTTTTAAAAGCACCTTTTCATCGGCAGCTGAAAAACAAGGAGACGTGTTAGAGTCGGCTCTGGAACTGCTACTGAACTCTTGCAAGCGCTGTGCTTCATGCCAAAGAGTTACAGCACTTGGGTCTCACATGCGATATTGTCTGTGGCGTAACCGCGAGAACAGCTTCCAAGCCCTGTAGGTTTAATGAGTCTGAGCACACTTCTCACATCCCAAAGCAGAGCAGCTGGAACCTGAAACAAATAGTCAAAGCTTCGTTTCCTAAGGACCATATGTAGAGTGAGGGCCTAATGCTAGCGATAAACACTCAGAAGCCATTGATTGAGTAGATTTATGAACGGAAAAGTAAAGGTGCCCAAATTCCAGGGTCCGGGTGCTTAATACAACTGTTTGTCTTGCCATGAGAGTAACTTTGCTAACATCATACAATAATGCTTGCAAGTCTCTTGGCTTATCTTTTATTGCCTAAATATCTTTTATTGTGCTAAATATACACGGAGACAGTGATTGCGAATACATGTTTTAAACAGTCATCTACTGGTGTAAAAATCCAGACGAATGCTTTTGTTGTTTGGAGGACTTCATTCAAACGCAGGTGAAGAACTGGATGAAGCGTCAACATCCTTCCTGCTTTACGCAAGCCAATTATATCTGTGCGGTCGCCGATGTATTTTTTTTCAGAGGTCGAGTGTGTAAAGCCATAGCCTTCCTTTGCAGGGAAATGAAGAGATCTCTGTAGATCTCTTCCATCTCTTACTTCTCTAATCCTATTATTCTGCATTTCATAGCCCAGAAGCTTTAAGGTCCAGCTGAACAATTCTCAGAGCATGTTTCCTTTTGCCAAGAGCTGATATATTATTCTCCGAGAGGTGCAGAGAGTCGGTTCCAGATATAATACCAGCTTTTCTCTCATGCTCCTCAGATGCCTGTCCTTTACAGGAGCTGCTGCTAAACTTCTCTACGAGGAACACAGGAGAAAGAAGTCACAGACACAGTATTCATGGAGAATATGAAAAGAAATATTGTACTTTTCGGGGAAGAACGCAGCTTGGGAGGGAATGAGAATGAATCATAGTGAATCATTTTCACTCACTGGGTATAGAACAGAAATGGGGGAGCGGGGAGAGGGAGAACTGTGAAGATATTTGCCTCTGTCATCCTGTAAACTAACAGCTAAACCTTCTCAGGCCTCCTTTAAAAGCTGTATGAAACATTTAGTGTAGATACACTTTCCGTACAAGCACTTAGTAGAGCGAAATCATACAGGGAACAAACCACGGGCTGATTTAGCAGTGGCAGTGAGTGCTAAGACGACAGAATTTGGGACATGGCATCCAAGGTCTGGGTGGTCTGCACGGAGAGAAGCGCTGCACAAATCGCCGTGTGAAATTACAAGGCAGGCAGATCGACACAATTCAAAGGTAACAGAGAAGTGCTGTGATGGTCAAGCACTTTCAAAGGGTGCAGGAAGGATTCTCCACCTCCTACCAAGCATAATTTAAAGTAAGGCAATTTGCCTTGTGAGGGCAAAGAGAGTATCTGTGCCCCCCAAAGAAGCCCATATAGGTGTATCTACCTAGATTCTGTGTGGAAGGGGGGAAAAACCTATTGCAATGTTACTATAAAACACCTTTACACCACTGTAGAAGGGATCATGGAGATGTTGTATTGGTTTAATTACCCTGGTGCAAAATCACATCAGGAAATTATACTGGTACAAAATGTACATTTAGAATGGGCCTAACAAGCAGAGGCTAGCTGACCGCGAGGGAAGAGCGGAGAACTTTCTCTCCTAAAAATTAAAGGTCTTTATTTAATGCAAGCATCCTATGTATGCCTTGTCTGGATCAACTTCTGTAGAGTGAAAGCTAACTATAGGAAGCAAGAAATACCTCTCATTTTCATTTCTTTTTATCTTTATTTTAAAAAAATATTGCTTTTAACTTAAGAATTGTATGAAACCATTTGAATAAAGGACGTTTTGATAAAAGTTACTCTGGTCATTCTGGAGAGAAAAATACCTTCAAGAAGATAAAAAGGTAATCTGGCACCCTTCTAAACTGGAAATCCTTTGAAGAGAACGAGCTAAACTCCTTCTTTTTCATCGACAGTGCTCCTTGTGGGCCTGTGCTGTGATGGCGTGCACCAACAGCTGATGAGGAGGAGGGATGGGAACTGAAATTTGAAAGTTATGAGGAGAAGACCAGCACATACCCTAGGATTTCAATTAGGAGTGTTCACATACCTCCCCATCTCAGTGGTTCTTGGATGAAGAAATAAATGCAGCTGTCTCTGGAGACACGGCAGAAATTTCTGTAACATCAGTTAACAGTGTTTACCTAAGTCCATTTTTCACTGACTCATCTCCACACTGCGTTGCTACAAGTTGGCCTCTGCTCGAGAAGACAGCTTGGCAGGAAAAAGATTCCTCTGCTTGCTCAAGGTCTTCTTACCGACTAGCAAGGGCCAAGTTCTCTAGTGGGGCTGGCAAATGTGCCAAGAAGTGTAACTCCGTTTGTTTTTCTTTTCTTTCTTGGTCATAAAAAGGAGTTGCTGCCCCGCACCACAGAAGATGCAAGTTAGGACAGTGCTATGATTCAGACTGGGTAGGCGGAAGAGAAAAGTATGTGCTGGATGCGCAGGGCGTGTTGGCCAACCCAGCTGGAAGAAACCAAACGGAGAATGGTTTGCTGACAACATGAATGAAAAGGAAGGCACTCTACCAGAGGAAGGGAAAGGAGAGCGCCCCTTCCCACTCCTCACAAGATGAAAGCGAAGAGCTCCAGAGAGGGTCTTAGCAATAGTAAGGACTCCCCCGACGCCCCAGCCCAGAAGTCTCTGTTTCCTCCTCCCCGCCCCCCATTTAATTTAAAATAAAAAGAATGACTTCACCCTTTCGTTCAAAAAAAACCCCCAAACCTACAAAGCACTTCAGTGACATATCCTTACTGAGATGAGTAATTCTTTGTTGGAGAACAGCACCTGAAGTACGAGGTTTTTGTGTCTGGTCTCAATCCAGGCACACCTTCACGGGGAACACGTAAAGAATTATAATACGATCTGAGGGCTAGACCATGAAATTAGAAAAACTGATTAGAAAGAGGGTGCCCACTTTTAATGATCTGCGTAATTAAACATTGGAACAATTTAGCAAGATTAAGGCGGATTTTCCATATGGTTTAAGACGTTTGCACTTAGACTGCTTCATAACATGGTATCTTGGAGCAAATTTGTAAACACAGTTCGGTAACACAGATTTTTGCTTCAACTTGCAGCAAGTGCATAAATAGATTTAAAATCATTAACAGAAGGCTAATAAAAAGAAAATGAAATCACACTATCAGACACTCTGGTAACCCCACCCACCTTTCATAAAATACAGGGAGATTTCAAGCAATCTCCAAAAGGGCGGATTGGGTTCGAAAAGAAAAATAATATTCATAAGAGATTTATAATTAAAGCCAAAGATTCATTTCCGTTTGAAACAGATGGTCAGGCAAAGGCATTCTGGATAATTTAGCAGAAGCCTGTGCTTCAACTAGCTAACAAAAGCATCGATTTAATCTTCCATCTAGTTGCACGGGGTAGCCTGTTTATAGCGTATTACGGATCAGGAAATATCTGCATTGCTTAAAAACTAACATGCTTATAGGACCAGTGCAGATCCAGAATTATGAACGGCGTTACTGCTTTTAATGAAAATAAATTTAAACTGCAAGCGAAGAGAAAGACAAACAAGACTTATAAAATTCTAGAAAAGAACGAGAGATTGAGGGCTGAGTGAATCAGGAGAAACCTGACATGATTATAATGAATGGTAGATACCTAAAATATCACTGAGATGTTGCGGTGGAAGTAGCGTTGGGTAAACACAGTACATTTGAGTGACAAGAAAAAGCAAGTTTTTCTTTGTTCCTTTAAGGTAAACTACGGAACCATAATATGACACAGTTACAGTATTGGATGGATAAATCTCAACGACCGCACTAGAACCATGCTTTCATACCTTGGGAAGTCTTCTGTCTCAGGAGACAATGCAGAAGAGAGTCATTGACGTGTCTTTTCCTCTGGGAATAAAAGAGAGTGTTGGTAACATTACACTTACAGTGTTTTTTCTTCCATCTACCCTCCCCATAATAAACAAATTGCGATTTTGCTTCACTGCTGTCACATCTACCTTAGTAATTCACAAAATGCCCCTTTAAGCCACTAAGGATCTCACCTGGACCTGTAAACAGCAGTTACTACAAAGTCTCAGACCTGCCCTATTTTCATTATTAAAGCTGTTAATGTTTCCCAGCAGTACTGATGCCCTTGCAGTGCAGCTCTACTTCTGTTTATATTTTCAGAAAGTACTTGGTGGAAAAAAAAATAAATTAATGATCTTTGGGGCAATAACATCACTAGGCAATTACAGACTGAATAAATTCTGGAATTAGAAGACAGTTCTACAAATATATTTGATATAGTCGTAGGGAAAATATTACTCATCTTGTCGGATGCAGCAAAAGATTTTAGGATGCAAATTATTAAGTCAGCCTGAGTATTCCCCTACCCGCCACTCCTCCCAACTGAACCGTGGGCCCAGGTAGTAGCGGATTTTAGAATGTGACCTTCACCTCCCCAGTCCACTGGGATGATGGTGAGAACATCCAAACCTGCTCTTCATCTCCAAACTCAGTACGCAGCAGCTAAACCAGGCAATCGAGAGGCTACCACGGTACTGCTGCACACCGATTTAAACACCGCTGCTACGAAACTCCAGCAGAGCACATCTGATGAAGTGTTTGAGGAATGATGACCTCATGGTTTAAACATTAGACTCCAACTCAGGACATTCAGGCTTCTGCCAGCCCTTGCCAATGACTTCCTCTGTCGCCTTGGAACAACCTATGTCTTATTTTCTATATGTAAAACAGAGATAGAAATAATGCCCTGCACTGCAAACCGTGAGGGTAGATTTAGTAAATGTGCAGAAACTGCTCAAAACCCAGAGTCTACACAGTGAAGGAAAACAGCGGAAGAAATAACTGCGTCTGTATGTCACAGTAGTGTTTCACTGAGACGGAGTGAATATCACCATTCAGCAGTGATAAACCAGCGTGTCGCACTCAGAACCAGGAAAATCAGAATGAGGATTTGTCCATAGCAATGGAAATGGGGTAGCTATTTTATGGCGTTGATCACTCACCTACACGATCTTCAACGTGTTCTGTTGGGAAAGTGCAACCGCCAAAACACTCCAGTTATGCATGCTACCCTGAAGGCTATATCTGAATAAATATAATATATCTGATTTAAATAAGTGTGAGTTAAACAGTGACTACCCTCTGGAATCATGAAATGTGAAAAAGTGACTTTTGAAAATTTACTCCTTAAAGGAGGACGCCCATATTTTTCCTGAATTGGACATTATAGGCACGGCCACTGTTATTTTGGGATATAAAATACAATTAGAGAGTTTATTCTGTATCCTCTTCATTTTATACATTTTCATCTCCTGTTTTGCACAGCGGGCTTTTAGAAAATGGCTGTAGAAGTTGAAACAAAGAATGGAACTGCTGTGAGAAAACATCAAATTCTTTTTCCAGGACAGTATCAAACTTGATTTTTTTTCTTTCCTGTATAAGAATGAACAACACCTAAGGAGTAAAAGATTGTCTCACACGGAACAACAAAAATAAACACAAACTACACGGCCAGTTCCCTGCCTGGGCTCCTTGACTGGGAGTGCCATCCCGAGATTGAAGCAGCAGGGGATGCTCTAGGCTCAGTGCAGCCTGCAGGGAAGAGTTTGAACATTACAGCTACCTTCCATCACATGAGATTTAGGCTTTCAAGACTCCTGGATGCCAAACTGTTTTGCTACTTGAACCAAGCAATCAACAGGTTAAAATAACTCTGATAGTACAAGCAGAGCATACACCAAATTGCAGTAGCAATGGCTATTTATCGAACACATGTAAATTTATACATGTTCCTTTTCCGGGTTAAGTAAAGGTGGCCCGTCCACCTTGGTTAAGACCGGTGGTAAGTGTAGCTGTCAAGGAGAAGGCATCATTAAGAGGAGGTGCTTTCATAGCAAGCAGTGGGTCCAGCCCATGCAAAATGACTGTCGACAAGATTTGCAGGTGACAAAGGCTGCTGGAGTGGCATACAACAAGCAGGATAGGGCAACCGCAAAGCGATGCAGATTACCTGAAAAATTCAGAGAATCATAGAAATTCAGCCTCTTCAACAAAATATGTTTTACTGAAACCAGTTATGGACTGATGCACAGAATATGTGTAACAAGGAGTGAAGGCGTACCAGTGGAATGGTTGGAGCGGCGAGAAACCTTAAATCAGTTTGAGACTCACAAAGGACATGCAATTCATTAGAGGCAAAGGAGTACTCCTTCCTCTCAGGAGGCGATATTCCTTCCTTGATATAGCTTGAGTGAAACGCGTACTGGAATATTGTATTTACTTTTGATGTCCACATTTTTCATAGGCTACTGAAAAACTGGAGGAAGTGTGCAAAAAAGCCTCAGCTCCTATTCCGGAGCTGGAGAAAGTGCCATACGATGATTAGACTCTAAGGACCCAATCTTTTCAGCTTCTAAAAAAATTAAAGATTGGAATACAGATGTACAATCATAAGAGGGAAACACCAGGTGCCAAAGGACTCTTAGTCTTGGGGACAAAGATAACATAAGGCTGGAATCTGTAGCCAGACAAAAAATCAAATTCGAAAGAAGGCACATAGACTTTTAACTCAGATATTAACTATTGCAAGAGATTTACAATGGGAAGTAATAGAGTCTTCATGTTTTTCTGCTTTAAATCAGAACTGGACGCTTCGTGTTTATTCAAGTAACAGTTATCTTCTAGTTAAACGGAATTTACTAGGTTTGAGTAATGAAATGGGAATTAAAGAAAGGTATAAGAAATGTCAACCTGGCAAGCTCGTGTCTTTAGCAAGACACTGTATATTTAACAAGTCTACTGTATAAGCAGACAGCACATTGAGACCAGTTATTATTTGTTTATGAATTTAGCTGAATTTAGGATTACGTTATATGAAATGCTTTCCTGCGTACCTCTGAGGAACAACCGTGACTAATACGAGAAAGACATGATTTTAGCTGGACTCCAAGGACTGTCTTCTAGTACAAGCCCTCATGCTGGTCTTTGCTGGCACGAACAAGAAGGAAACAGATGTCAGTGAGATCTCAGCCTGCTGAATCTATAATAGAGAAAATCTTCCACTGATTTTAATATAACCATCCCACAAGATTAGGCAGTGCGTGGAAGTAAGACAGTGATTGGAAAGAAAGGACAGGAACCAGAAAGGGTACCGTTTCATCTAAACTTGCTCGTTATCGGGGGATAACTATTGGATCTTGGCATACTCACATGCTGAAAAGTTTAATGACTTTCCTGTTAATGACTTGGTAGCTGGGGCCGTGGGAGGCTGAGGAGAGCGGTGGGAATGGAAGCAGCACGGCATGTTCCTCCTGACGCAAACCAGGCACTTCTTGTTCTTCTCGTGCTGCCATTCTACGCAGGGGGGTCTCCAAGCAGACCTTCACATCCGATGTCGAAAACAAAATTAATCGTTTAGCCTTTTTCCTTTCAAAGAGAAGGAAAAAAAAAATCTAGTGGCAGTAAAAATCTCAAAGAAATCATGTTTCAAGACAAAAGGTGGTGAGTTGCTGAAGTCATCTGGGCTGAAGGCCAGGGCTGTGCACTCCCTCTGTGTCTCTACAAACCCTTCTTTGGGGAGGTTAACGTTTATTAACTGCAGATACTTTCCTCTGCTGTCCAAACAGAACGGAGATGATGTAAATGTAATTTTCAAATCCTCCATAGCTACATAGTTACAAAAGATCAATTATTTAAGTATATTAGAAATAAGTCTTGCTAAGAGATTGCTTAGCCATTACTTGAGAGCCTAAACAATTTGGTAAAGATAAACACCACCGACCAAAAAGCTCCAATATGCTCTTTATCAACACTAACTATATTCCCTCCATCCAGAGTGTAAAATGTAATGAAAACTGCTAACAAAAACCCATATAAAACTGGAACCAATCACTATAAAAAAGGTATGCTGTCAGAGAAAGACTGAAGAGGGCTGCCCAAAGGTAAGACATTACTAGTTACACGCTTGGCCTTAAAAGTTTTGGCAATATTCAGGGGGCTTTGAACGTTGGGGTTTTTTTGGAAGAAAACCAGATGATGATAGATGAAGTATTTCTCTGCTGACATTCAGTTCACTCTCCCAAAATGTTCCTTTTAAGCAACGTGCAATTTCTTCATTCCATGTATGACACCAGTCACAGCTTGGTACTCTTCATTTTCTCACAGGGCCACGTTTCCCCTCCTCTAGCCATCTTAAAAAATAAAAATATATCTTGGTTATCTAAAAGGAATGAATTAGTCTATCACATTAGATTTTGGCAAATCTCTCCAAATGTACCAGGTTCTGATACTAGCGACGTCCTTTTCCAAAGTGTGTTCTATATGCTTATAATGAAGAACCATTCTTACTTTAGAGCCCCTTGTCTTTCTCCTGCACGCACTTCTGCGCTGGCTAATCTTAACTACCAGAAGGAAAGCTGCATTTAAAGGAGGAATAAACATGGCCTCGCCAAGTAATTCTCAAAAGTGATCTTTTTGAGCAAATCTAGGCAATGACAACAAACATCACAGCCTGCACTAATTTTAGGTGATTAAATACTTGACTTTTACTGACACTCTGATGTGTACAAGGAATTTTAAAAATATATTTTTCAGGCTATGTTGGTATGACATTTCAGGACCCTGTTCTCCATTCGTTATGGAAATTCACAATAACAACCATTAATCAGTTCTGTTACTTCAGTCGCAAGCTAAACTTTAGCAACGTTGCCCCGATTATAATTGAAATGAATGGAATTTATGAAATAACTTTTAACCGTATCATGGAATATACCTTTGTTGCAACATTAATTCAAATCCAGGCACTTAATGAGATCTTCTTTCACGCTGTTAGCTGTATTTATATCTATTGTTATTAGCTTGCTTGGCAGAGGTGAAAACAAGCATAATTGAGGGAAAGAGAACATTTTTGTATTTTCACACTGGCCTGCCTTTTACACAACCCCTCCACTTCCTCAAGACCTTGACATATGTTCCACAGAAATGAAGCGAAGTACATTATTGAGTACTCTGCTGAACAGGAATGGAATGCTGAAGTAAAGCTTGTGTTATCTAACTGCTAAATTAAATCTTATGCTCTTTTTTTTTCCGGTGGCAAAGCAGCAAAGGAAAAGTTACTGCTGTCCTGAGAGTACAGTTCATTAAGTCAGCAGTCAACAAGTATATTGTATATTCCAGCGTCTTGCTCTGAGCTAACGTTATCTTTTGGAAAAGCAGACCTAGCATTGATAGTATAATTTAGAGTATATGGAAGATGAAGCAAACTAGATTTTACTTGCTGTCCTTGAACATCACTGATGAATATTCACTGGGTTTAAAGCAAGATGACAAAAGGAACCTGTACTTAGTCTGTGAAGGCTACCTACTGAAAATTACCAAGTATTTTTTCCAGGACTTGCGTATAATGCGTAACAACAGTCAGCAAAGGTACAACCCTTTGTTCATAGATCTCCGTATCTGGAAAAAAAAAAAAAAAAACAACCTACAAAACATACCATATATCATTTTCTTCCTTTCTTTTTCTTTCTTCAGAGATTTTCTGAACCGCCTTTGGAGCAGAAGCTGGTAGATCCAGCACCCCCATTTGCACTGAAGAATGCCCCTGGGAGGAATTCAGTATCTCCTTGTAGTTTAAGGAGAATTCAGACATACTCATTTCTTTTGTCTAATTGCATGGTGGACGCTACTTTGCCATCAGCCAAATCTGGAGCTCCTTCAATTGAAAGAAATGTTAACAGCAAGTCCATTCCTAGTTTATTCCCTAAATGCCGCAGCCCCATATCTGACCTCAGATGTTCTATCTTATGCTGCTGTCTCGCCTTCTGTTCCAGAAAGCTAGTGCGCTTTATAAAAGGCAACTTTCAAAATGTGGATGGCTGTGTAAAAGCGTGAGTGTTGGTTGCTGAACGGGCAGTGCATGAAGCACAGCGAAAGAAAAAGCAGCTTATTCTGTGCAGCGTGATCACAAACCCCTAAGCTTCAGGGTTGTCTAGACGATACCGCAGATAACCCATTACGTACAATCCTGCGCAGACGGAAACATGAGTGCTCCTTCATCAGCTTGAAATCCAATCAGCACCCATTACTTCCAGGGAGAAAGAGAAAGTTGCTGGGTTTAATGGTCTAATTCACTTTCCAAAAAGCCTCCTGTCCCAGCAGATAGAGGAACCTTTTGGATGTCTTCAGACATTAATGACTCCATTAGTTATGATAACTCATATTCCATGACTGAGCTTCACAACTGCATGGACTTTCCCTCACATCTTACAGCATGACCCATACATACAGTCTGCCATTTTAGATTTACTTACCATTCTTGGCACTTCCTTCCACTGGTCTTTATCTGTAGCCAGGTATAGTGTTTTGTCTCCAACTTTATGTCAAACTAAATGCCACCACCACCACCACCACCACCACCACCACCATAATAATAATAATAATGATATAACATGATAAAATTAACTAACCTTTAGAAAAGTAATTCAAAGAGCTTTAGAATAAAATTGAGAAAACCTGAAAAGGACGACACAAATACTTTTCACACTTACAAGACTTTAAAAGCAATTCAGCATGATATACAATACTCAGGGAGCACAGATCACAAGGCAAGGCTTTCTTGCTTCTGGTTTGTTTGGGGTTTTTTTTTTCCTTTCTCAAGTTTTTCTTTCTTCCTTTCTTCCCTGCAGTTATCCTTCTCGCTCTTCAGGTTGCCTTGGTGTAGAAATGATGATCCAGGATCACCGCTATCAAGAATACATGGGAAAGGAAGAAATATTGTCTCCCTGCTTAGGCTGGTCCTCCTAAAGGTGTGGATGTCACTAAGACCAGATCAGAGAGTTACTATCAGAGCTGCCTTTTTCTTGTACCCATATAGCATGTGGAGAATAGAAGGCTTAAGACAACTTAAAAATAATACGTAAATCCTCCCCGCCTTCCCTCCCCCCATCCAGTCTTTTTCTAGATCTCTTACAAATGTGGGTAGAGAGACCAGTTACTGACTTACACCAAGTACCAGTTGGTTTTTAGGAGTGCCTGTGCACAAATACATCAGCCCGAGTCAAGTGATAACTCCCTCGCTATGTCTGCCCAGCAATTAGGAGGGATGTTGGTTTTCCTTCAGAGTATAGGACTGTGGTTTCAGTTAAGTCTAGTTTTTGAACTGTTTGCAGCGTTTACCTACCATACCTTCCCTGAGATGTGCACGTAACACATTCTCAGACACAAATAACCTGTGAAATCCTGCTGTGAGAGCGTATGAACTGCTTACAACTCTGTAAACAGAAAGTCAGGTTTGAGAGCTATACAATGTCACCAAAAACTAGAGACCATTGTATTGCTGGAGTGAAAAAAGAAGTGTTGCGTGACAGTAGACAGGAAAACTGCAACGCGGTATTTTCACATCAGGATCTTTTCAGCAGAAGAGTCAGGAAGGCTTCCAAATTGTGGGTATTTTCTAACCCACTTGAAATCCAACTTTTGCCCTATGCCAGATCAGAGTACCAATTTCAAGGGAACCAGCCTACCTAAGAGCCAGTGCAGCCTTAGAAAACATACTCCCATTGTGTACTCTACAAACACTAACTCTTGTGGCACATTTATTTAATATACTGGCATGCAAGAACTGATCCACTGCTCTGCTTTGCACCGATTACTTTCAAGGACTCCCATTTTGCTTGAGAGAGAACAGATATAAATAATTATAGAATAAAATGTTGTCAGAGAATAATGCTCTCTGGTGGCTTCAGTCCAATAAAAGCCAAAGCAACCATAAAAACTTTCATGGAAAAGGGCGATCATTGATTCGACGAGGATAACACCTTATTACAGTGCCTCGTTTCTATTATGCCAAAATAAATTAAAATATCTTAGTCCTTCTTTATGTATAGTTTAGCTTACACATCTAATTTTGGCCTTCCTTAAATGACCTTGGAATGTCAGAAACGTTACTATTTCTTTCTAATGCTGAACTCAGTGTGCAACACCGGGGTATTTCAAACATAAACATCATGATTTATGTGTTAAGTTGTAAACTAGACAGTATAATGTTTCAAAATCAGTTCCTGCTTCCTTCACTTCTCTCCTAGTATTTGTTACTGAAATGTTAATTCTTTCCCAAACCGGAAAAGGTACAGCATAAAAAGTCATCATTTCTACATTTGTCCAGTGTGTACATATACCTGTGTACCGATAGCTGACCCAGACTAACTTACAAAGTCTCACTTTGAGAAAAGACCTATTTTCTCAAAGACTTGAATTTTATACATCACATTTTGGAGTACAATATCTCAAGACGTTATTATCATTTCTTTTAAGGACATCAATGATACATTTTTTAAAAAAAGTGAGAAATTAGAGAACATTTGAGTTCCTGATTACTCATTGAATAGTCTGGATCTCAAGTAAAGCTAGACAGATTTCTAAGAAAATTAATTAGTCCTCTTAAGGACCACACAATACGAAATGTAACAGTGACAATATTAAACACTTATGCAGATACACATAATCCTTTTATAATTGTTATTTACAGGTAACTATTCAAGAAGTCCATTTCTATCTTCTCCCCAGTATATTCATTACAAAAGTAACTCTAAAATATGACTAACTTGTTTCTAAGTTTTCATTAATGACAGCTTTATTCTGCTTTATAGCTGAAAATACGCAGTTTACTAGGTTTTGGCAGTATATGTCTGCCGTTAGTTTCGTTTCAAAAAAGGCCAGGGGGTGTTGGAGCGTTGGACATCATTCAGATTTTAGTGTGCACCAATTTTACGAATGTTTAATTTTTCAGCCGTAATCCATTTATATAAATGTGATTTCTGAGTCAAGTGAGATGTAGTTGAAAAGCATGCTTATTTTAAATTTTACCAAAATACGTTATAGCTATTTAACAAATGAATCATCAATTTTACTTAACATAATTCATCTTGAAACTTATATGTGCATATGTATTGTATCAATTATCACAGCTCACCAAGAACATGCAGTCAGTACACCCATTAATCATCCATGCAGACACCTTGGAAAAGGGCAAAGTTTGAACCACGTCTCAAATTATATACATACTGGAAGAAGAAATTCTGTTTCAGAAGTGAAATGTCATAAAATCATCCCTGCACCAAAAATAATAGTAATAAAAAAGCTTACTGAGTTCGTTTAAAATAAACAAGGACAGAATTGCTATCTTTGTTGCAAAAAAGAGGCAGACTACTTTTATGAATGCCATAAAAATAAACTATTTTAATAGATACATAAATAAAAGGTTTAAAGTAGAATTTTTCCCCCAAACATAAAGATGGCCTAGCTTCTGTACAGAAACTGAACAATATTCACGTGACTACTAACTTAAATAATCACTTTGTTACATTCAAAATAATTGGAGGCAAATACATAATGAAATGATGCACCTGAATCGTTCTCCTTTCTCATCCTAGCAGTGTATACAGTATTTTCTTGTTTTACAGTACTCTGAGGATATGGATCTGTTAAATAAAACTCTGAATGATAGAGTGGAAATAAAATTAAAAATTAAAGGGAAAAAAACCCCAGACAACCCTAGCACCCAAAGGGGTACCTTGCATCACCCAGTAATTAAAGATTTAATGGAAGAGAAATAAGTATTGTGCTGTAAAATAAATTATGCCTTTTACATATTGTTGTATAGTTATCTTAAAGTGTTTAAATACTACATTCACTTTGGTGATGTGGTTTTGACTATGCCTATAATAAATTATACATGGCGTGTGCTAGCCGTTCATGTGTGTTGAATAACAACCTTCTGGTTTTACTGCAAATGGGGGGAGCTTAGCACATCTAGAAAAGTTTTAAAAATATTTCTGATTTATGTAAGGCAGACAAAGTCTAATTCAAAGCAGCTTTCCTCCTATCGTGCCCCCCTCCCCAGCACCTCTAAAAAGTTACTCTGATGGCTTCATGTTTTTGCTGT
The DNA here is from genome assembly GCA_013389945.1 of Fregata magnificens. Classification (NCBI taxonomy): domain Eukaryota; kingdom Metazoa; phylum Chordata; class Aves; order Suliformes; family Fregatidae; genus Fregata; species Fregata magnificens. The sequence continues at coordinate 77,338 of WAAD01027806.1, forward strand.
GTTGTATCAAAACATGTCATAGGTTCGTGACTAACGCCTTCTGACCCACAGAGGTTCTCAGGTTTTGTTTTTCCTTTCTCTCTATGAATCATCTTTCAGTTTGAGAACATCTGCCATTAACATCTCCATACTCTCCAAATATTCCAATTAATTTGGGCAAGGAACCACCATTTGTCCAACAAAAATGAGTTTACTGAAATCAGGTGTTATCGCCGTTGTTATCTGGAATGTAGCTGTGATGGGCGAGCACCATTCATCCCATAGCGGAGAAAGTTTGTCACGTGGATGTTTACGTACGCTCAAGGCAGAGCGTTGAGACATCTTGTGCTGGTGAAACCAGAGAAAAAATTAAAAGATGACAACTTTCATCCATAGTGCAGAGCTAGCATTTCTCGTATATTCTGTCAGAAGTTCAAGAAAGTTGGGCCAAGCTGGCTTAGACTTGGCAAAAGAGCGTGCTTAGAGTCTATCCACCAGCAAGACGTGACCGGCAATGTAATGATTGCCCTTTTTTCCGATTTGCTTTTTTCTTGTTCTTGTTCTTCTTTTGCTTATTTGCACCTTTACTTTTATCCGATTTCTTTTTCTTTTCATCCTCCTTAAACCACGGACCCCAGACTCCTCCATTCAGCTTCGGGTTACTCCGAGGGTCCTTAGGTGGGTATCGAACAGGAACTGCAGTCTTATTGAACTGTGAAAGCCTCCGCAACAACTGCTTCACTACATCTGGGTACCTTGCGGAGAGGTCCACTCGTTCATACGGGTCAGCGGTTATGTTGAAAAGCCACACCGTTTTGCCAGCTGACCAAGAAACGCGTTCATTGTGCCAGCGGTTGGGGCCCGCGTTACTGAAGGCCTGTGGAGGTACCCAGTCGCTGTATCCTGGATTTCCCGTCAGTAGTTTCCAATGATTGACTCTGATGGCAGATTGAATCGCAGTGTTCCAGATCCCATAGCCGGCTGCCCAGGACCCATTTTTGGCTTTGGTGTAAATCGGGTCAATGTTGTGTAAGATGTCTACCCGTGGAGAACGTCTGCCTTCGCTAATGGTTTCCCATATATCGTAGCCGTCCAGCTGGATGTCTTCATCGATCTGCCCTTCTGCCAGCGTGATCAAAGTGGGGAACCAGTCCGTGATGTGCACAAGCTCCTTACACACAGACCCTTTGTTTTTCAGAAGGGGGCTATGGACAAACCCAACCGCACGGATACCTCCTTCCCAATAGGTCCCTTTGCTTCCTCGGAGAGGCCAGTTACTTCCTCCGGCCATTGGCTGCCCACCATTATCTGAGGAATATATGATAATGCTATTCTCGTAGTAACCGTACTTCTTTAAAGCAAGGGTTACATTGTTTATGGCTTCATCCAAACAAGCTAGCATCGCAGCGTATCTGCGCCTGTTTATGTTATTTATGGATCGATAATGTTCAAAATACTTGCCTGGTGCCTGAAGAGGCGAATGAACAGCTTGGTAAGCGATATATAAGAATATAGGTTTCCTGGGGTTATGAGAAGCTAAGATTTGTTGTACTTTTTGTGTGTACATCTGCGTCGAGTAGATGCCGTTGTCATGATCCCAAGCTGCGTTGTCGTTCTCGTACAGGTCATAGCCACATATCCCCGGGCTGTCACATTTGAAGTGAGTGTAATAGTCGCCGCTGCCTAAGAGTGAGCCGAAGAAAGTGTCAAATCCTCTCTGCGTGGGCATGCATTCTCTGCGATAAAACCCCAGGTGCCATTTGCCAACCATGTGCGTTGAATAACCGACCTCCTTCAGCTTCTGAGGTAGCGTGACGTTATCCAGAGGTAAGCAGTTGGGCTGGGTTGGCCGTATAATGGAGTGCTGAAGGCCGGTGTGTATCTGGTACCTGGAGGCAGGGAGGAGACAGGCGTCAGGCGGTGGAGGGGAAAGAAATGCTCGGGCCCTTACGCATGGACACCCATGCATGTAACGGTAACAGAAAATATTCCTGTGCATGCAGCAGTTTTCTCTGGAAATATTTTGAAGTGCACGCGACAAAAACTAACGGGGTCATACTATTTAATCTGCTGAAACAGGAGAACGGCATCTGTTTCGCTTCACAAGCGTTCAAGAGCGGTTCCCCCACCGCCTTTGGCCAGTGGGCAACGATACCGAACAGGAAACGTGACACAGCAGCATCACACGCTTCTCTCCCTGCTGGCCTCATTTTTAATGTTTTAATTTCCTTGTAGCTGTGAGCAGCGTCAAAGGATCTCAGAGGCAACGTGCTGCCTGTGAACCATTATTTGGGCACTACTATTTTAAAGCTAGCAGCCAAACTCGCAGACCTTTACGGTATCCCTTATGTATAATACAAACCCTAGAAAGCAGAATGATGGCGATGGTTTTTTCCGAGCATGAACAACTACTACAGCACTGACTGGGGACCAGCTCTCAGGGCATGTGCAATACTGGAAGCCCGACGGTCTGATTTCTGGTCATCCATCGTGCGATATGCGTATGGGCTATGACTCAGCAGAGATATTACTAATATTATAACAACCGAGTCAGTCGTCAGCACGCACGTGATGGGGCCTGGCTCTCCTCTCTCCTCGAACACCTACAGTCCCGTGCTCCGGCATTTATCTCCTGAGTAAGAAGCATAAGCGTGCGTGGACGGCAAGCACCCTGGCCAAAACTCAAGGATGCACATGCAGTCACAGTGAAAGAGGTTTATGTGCGATCACTCGAAAGGAAGTGATAATTTCATCACTGGATCTCTTGTTCAGCAGTCATCTTCTGTCCTTGCCTAACTGTTCGATGAAATGTTTCCCCCCGTGAACTGAGCCAGTCAAGATACCTATATATACAGGGGCACAGATATTTTGAGGCACTTTTTTTTCCTCCACAGAAAGCTTTCACGTGTCCCCATTTAACAATGATTATAGAAAATTACGTGGATAAATACAATTTTTACAATGCCTCATAATTTGCTAGTGGTAAACATATCTACAGCATATAAATATGCTGGACTTTAAGCACTTAACAGCAGTATATTTAAAGGACAGGCTAATAAATTCTGCAGCGCAGTACAGTCTATGTGTAAAGAATACATATGGCCTCCATATGATTAGAAAATGAATTCAGCATGGGCAGTAGTAAGTATCAAAAATCAAGGACAAATCCATTTATATCAGTTCGACACTAAAAAATAAAACGTAACAGCACGTTGTAAACCAAAGATGACTTCTCCCTAAGTGTGAGAATAGACTACATTCTCAGTCATGAACAGAACAGCTAGGTCCACCAATACTGTGAATCTTCCCCCAAAACACTTCTTTATTAATTTGCGGTAGTAGGAGTTGGGACTTCCTGACACATTCTGCTAGCATTGCCAATCTGATTGGCCTCCTGAGCTATCTAGAAAATTAGAAACATTAGGCTCTGCCTATCCATAAATAACTTAAAGTCTACTTTTATACGATGTCTTCCTGGCCAAGATCTCAGAAGGCACCATAGATGTCTTTAATGCCTGCCAATCTGTAATAATTGTGTAACTCCCATTTTATTCTTGAACTTACTTCCACAGAACCAGAAGCTCTAGGCTAACTAATTTATTGCAGAAGCTTTGGGTGTTGCACTCCTCTGCTTTAAGCTAGCCTGTACTCCATAGACTGCAGCGCTGCTGCTTTTCTTTGTCTCTCTGGCACTTTTTCAGAGCATTGTTTCTGTTACCAGTTTGCGGATCTGGAGCCCTGCCATCCAATTGTCCCCAAACTCACAGGCTGGTGCTGACACAGGAGATACCGCAGTAGTTAAAGCGTACTCTCAAAATTACGGGTTTCTGGGATCTACCCTTTGCTTTTCTAAAAGAAGTGTCATGCCCACACAAATACCCACATCTTTCCCATGGGTCAAGTATAATCTTCTCCTTTCGAAACAGGTAAACTACAACAAGGAACCCACCCTGACGAATGGCAGTGCCCCACGTGTCAGTTCACTCCATCGTTGAGAGTCCTCAGGGAACCGCGTTCACAAGACTTTTCATTTCCTTCCCCTTCTCTTTCCCCCGCCTCGTTAAACTCTTTCAGTAAATTCCCCTTATTTGATCCAACTGGAAAAGTCCTTGCCCCCACCCTGCTATTTGAGTAAATAGCCTCTGCTTTCTTAAACCTGGACAACCTCCTCTCTCTTGAGATCAGCCCCTAATCCCAGCCGGACAGTTCCTCCCCTGATAAGCTAATTTTACTGGAAGTCAGAATTTTCTCTAAAGCGATGTTGTTGTAACAGAGATCCTTCCACCCTTCTCCTCGACACAGAAGCTGAGCCTGGGGGGAACAGGCAACAGAATTTGCGACACGTTGCAAACCAGTCTGCCTCTTGACAAAGCCTACACAGAAAGTATGATATTCATACAAAGTTAATTCCCATAAAGAATTCATCAACAACACGCAGATTCCCCAGCTAGGCCTTTTCCATTCTATACCCAAGCACGAAATTCCTACACTGTTAATCTGACAAATACTGAACCAAAAAATATCAAGAATTAGCCTCAGTTATACATATTCTTAGGAAAATATCTGGCGTACAGCAATGCATCTTATTTCAGCGCTCCCCTCAGTAAGTTATTCAATATGCTGGCTACAACGCACGTGGAGCAGTCCTGCTACGGTTCTCTGCTGCCGTCTTTTTTCATGAGACTTTGCTGTGTTTCCCATATGTGTGTGTGTGTATGCTATTTATGGCATAGCTATGCTTCTGAATATACATAGACGCACACATACAAATTTTTATATTCGCATATGTAAAAAGGGATCTGCAAAATAATCAATTTTAAGTAAAAATATTTCAACTGTAGAAAAGTTTCAAAGAAGTATCAATCTCTAATCACCAGAGTATGCTTCACTGTTACAAAAAATGGTCAAGATTTGTTCACTTTTCTGTGCCACATGCCTCCCTAATTGATCCATTATGTGCCGATATTACTTTGTCAGTGAAAGTCTTTTGTTTTCAAAGGACTTGCAGACCGTTAACGGGAAAACAAAGTAATCGGAGCAAAAGACAGTGATTATAGGGAAGTAAATGGCATTAAGAGCAATAGGAAAAGTGTCTCAACATTACTGGTTTGAAACTATTTAGGCAGTGCAAGAGAAGAAAAAACCGAACAAGGCAAAACATAAAGGAAATAAGAGGCTGATGCTGATTTTGGGGGCGTTCTCTAGGAGGTAAACTCACGGGCTGACTAACTGCCACGAAATATCTGTGAAATACACTCTATAGATTTCATCGCTTTGTACCACAAGATTAGCTACTTCTTTAGAATAAATTGGTTGAATGTAATCCCAAACGCAGAAAGCAAGTTATGATATGAATAGTCTGGAATTCATTATGATAATTACAACACTAGTAACCAGTTAAATACAAGCAAATGCTGACAGGCCGCAGAATCGAATCTCATAGTTTTTTAGACGTTGACCTTTATGGCCAGTATTTACATAAAGGTAACAGACTGATGATATTCTGTATAAACTATAGGGGTTCCAGACTTGTGAATACTTTATACGCATGCACTATGCTCTCTTTCTCCCTACCCCTCCAAGCTTCCAGATCGTGGCTGTCTCTATTAGATACCTGAAATCTGAAATTTGCAGAACGAGGGACTAAGTAAAATTCATGTGAAACGTTCAGCTACAAATACGCATATTAAAAGTTAATTTATCCTCACTACACGGGGGCGGCTCTTCTTTGCACATTTTCTCCTCTTATTTCTATTTTACTAGTGTGGAAGTTGTTCAGATGTTCACAGTAAAAACACCGTGATAACCGTTCCAGCTAAGGCAGCTGTTTAATGCTAGTTGACTGTTACGCTGCTTTGTTTACTTGTTTGTAGTGGAAACTTTAAAGCAAGGGACTCCCAGTGGGAGTATCTTGATGACTTCATAGGTTCTTTGCTTCTTGGATGCTGAGAGAAATATGTCGGGAGTTTCTTAAAATAAATAAATAAACAAATAAATCCTCCGTCCTGACTTTGAGCTCATGATACTGCTCTCCAACATGATTTTCCCTCCTGTTTTAATCTAGCAAGACACAAAGCTAAGCCAGTGGCTTTTACATTACTCCAACTTTCAGTCTCAAGGTGCAGAGACCATTAAGTTGTTAAAGGTCAACTGTACTTTCAAGTGCCAGAGTCTTTGTGGATGTCAGTCACCACGGGGACACTAAAGTCAATTTGACCTGAGCTTGAGGAATGCATTAACATTTGGAGGCTTAATTTCCTCCTTCTGATGTCCTTAGTAAAGGTAAATTAGTTTCCCAGTTCTCATCTGGAGAGCAAACCGAAGTAGAGAAGTGGATCAATGACAGTAATCTTTGCACGTTTCCACTGCTATTCCCCTGAAGCAGAGAGCAAGACTTAAGGTCCGGATAGTGGAAGAGATTCTCCTGGCATGCCTCACGTCCCCATGGTGCTTATGCAGTCTTAAACATATGTAGGCCAAACCAGTTTGCCTTAAAAAAGTTTCCCTAAGGAGTTTTCTGTTGAGTATTTTCCCCCTTAACTTCAGGGTGGGTTCTGCACTGAGAAAGAAGCTGGGATGTTTCTAATTTTGTAGTGTGCATGTACAAAACTATTGATTTTAAGCTTTCATAATTTTAAAATATCGCATTAATTGTCTTCAAACACATTCTTTTAAGGCTCACTGAAGATTAACAAAGAAGCACAGTTTGAAGTTTCTAATGTCAGGAACTTTTGCAAGCACAGTTCTAGTTAGTACATGTGGAAAATGTATTTTCGTTATGCTTACATCACTCAGGATATCTAAAAAAATGTTCTCAACTTTTAAAACAATAAACTCTAGCCTAGGATTTAGAAAAGAATATTTTAAACAAAAAAATACTCCGCCAGGAGGAGTTGCAAACAGAGCGATAGCACCGAGGCATGCATGCTACATTAATTGAAGGGATCGTTATTGATGATCATGCATTTCCTTGTGAAAAAATAGTAAAATACAGCAAGTAGATACCAGTCTATAAAGCAGGCTTAGGGCCTGCTAAAGAAGAGTCTTTGACATCTTACCTGAAACTGTTTGTATAACACAAGAGCTAGAAATATAGCTATTGCGGGTGAGTAAAGAGTATAGAAAAGGGTGACATTTTTTGCTCGGAGGTTCCCAGTCCTCAGAGGTCCAAGTTAGTGGGGAGAAAAAACCCAACATCCCACTTGCCGCCAGCAAATCATTAGAAGCAGGACTCAATGACCAGTAAGAGACAATAGATACAACAAAGACTTCTTTATAGTGGACCGAGGCTTTAGCATGGAGTCCACAAACCCTAATCGTTCGAAAAAGCTGTTACTTTGGGCAGATATGTTTACTCTTATTTACCTCAAAGTTGTTTTGAGCTCTGTAAGATGCTTGCGAGGGAAGCAGAAGGTGTCCGGAAGCTCTTCTGCCTTCAGCCCTCCAAACAGGCTGGTGAAGAGCACGGCAGAGAGGTGCAAAGTTCCTGATCAGACATGATCCAACGTGAAAGAATCACACAAAAATGATTTTGCATCAGAAATATTTGCTGTAAAACCTAAATGTTTTACGCTGAATCTGCTAAGGTTTTAAAACTAAAATCAGAGAGTAAAGCTGGAAGAGGGGCAGGTTGATAGAGGAGACACTGGGGCAGAGAGATAGAGCTAAGCTGATTTAAATGAGATGCAAATGAACCTATCGCAGCCCGACACAAATTGCTGCAAAGCAGTCAGCGAGTATCAATTCACAGTCCCTCCAGACTGATGACAACAAAAGCCATAGCCTGTAGCCACAGTGCTTCTTTCTCATTTTGTATTAAGTACATTTATTGATAAGCAAAATGTTTTCTGAATTTTCACGCCTTTTTTATTTCCAGTCTTTTCCTAACTTAGAGATGGACGACAAGTCTTGCCTCTGCTAATTTCCGCTTACCGTGCTTACATGAGCAAACGCAGGCAGTAGGCATCTCAGCATCTGTCACGGTAGCAAGTTTGAATATCTGTTCTAGACAAGGCCAGGTTAGCTAAACTCCGTCAATCACGTTTTCTTCACTATTGATGGTCTATGGCAACTGTGTACTAGTCCATGTGATACGTTTTCTCAATGCTAGCATAAAAGTTTTGGCTTGCATGCAATATAGGCTTCTCAGAAACAATCTGAAGGAGCCTTGAGCCTATACTATATAAGTTACAGTTCGTCTTTCAAAAATAGCAGCTATGCAGCAGCGCGGGAGAAAGTGGGTTTTTCTGCCCTAAATTCCAGATACCTGGTTCCAAAGGAAAGTTACAGCTAAGGCTTCAGTTCAACATACAGTATAAAGAAGAATGTGATTTCAGCCAGGTAGTTGGCTGAATCAGGACCAAAGTAAGCAATCAAAGTCTGTGCCATGAACATGAGTGATGCTATAGGCATGGAAATAACTCTCAAGTCAGCCGTGCAGCGTTTTGTCCTGGTTAAAATTCTGAACAACGCTGAGCAGCGAAGGAAACGCCTTCTACATTAGAACACGATCTGTCACAAAACGTGCCCTTGTGCTGAACAATATAAATTAAGGGTAGAAAGGGTGTCTTGGCTGACGCCGCCTATTTTTCTACCTGCTTAAGATGGGGGGTAAGATATTCTGCGCATCTACAATATTGTCCCAGTGGTTTGAATTAGATACAGAATACTTTTACTGATACGTGCAAACGGTACTATAGCGAGGGATTTACTTCTCTGAGGTGGTGGGTGCGTGACTTACAGAATAAAATCTCCTTTTAGAAAAAAGAGGAGCAAAGATTCATTACCAGAGTATGCAGGCAGTTCTTCGCTGCGATATGAGTTGTGGCTGGAGGGTCTAAATGAGCTCTGCAGCAGCAAATGACATGCAGAATACTGTGCCACAGCCAGACCAACACCGCTTAATTTTTTTTAGAAATTTGAGGGAGGCTTTCTGAAGTAGGCATGATCCCTCCGGTCCCCGCAGTCCTAGTTCCCAACTGTTCAACTGACTGAATGCAGGCTGGGATGAGACCTGGGTGCATGTCATTGCCTCCGGTTTCCTGCTTTCCTTGGGAAAGAAACAGAGGTGGACGGGAAGGGAAGCCCGCGTGAATCTCAACAGGCCCCTCGGAACATTTTCTCTGCTCAAGTCTTCTGTCAATGTTAAACGTATGCCAGAAAAAACTCTATGAATCTGTCATTTAACCATTTTTATCTTCTAGCTTCTAACTTTTAGATTTTGGGGGAGGGAGGCGGGTTATGAACGTAGATGGCTCAGAGAAGCAAACGCAACGTTAAAGACTAAATGTGAACTCTAAACCTTTGCGGACTTTCACTGTGTCAGCCCACGTACCACTGAAGTTTTCACACGCAGACACACACACGTTCATTTCATCTTCAGCTGTATTCCTTGAATTTTTACGTGCTTATAAATCAGAGCAGAAAAATAGCCACTTCTAAACCCAGTGTTTACATAAAAAGTCTAACTCAAATTTTTTACTGTTTTATAACTCTGGCAGTGCTACTGCAAACATTTAACTTGAAAGATTCTGAATCTTGCCCTACTTTCAAGTTTTTGGGGGGTGGTGGTGCTTTTTGTGCGTGTTTTTAAATCAGCTAAGGCTCTGCCATCAAATAACAGGAAAATAATAAAAAAAAAGGAGCGATTTATTCGTGGACTAATAATGTTACCGTTTTGTTCCAACTACCTTCTTCCAAGGACCTACAGGAGTTGAGGTAGCCTTGTTTAACCAAATGCCATTTAGATTTTGATGGATTAACTCAACCTCAAAATCATTTGGAAATTCTGATCTCATGCAAGCCCTGACATTTGGTCATTTGAATGATGTCCTTGCACCACTGTATCGCTTATATCGCGAATGTATTTTTATCATCCGGCACCTAGAAATGCCACCACATTAACAAAAACAAACATTTATCAATGGCAAGAACCAGAGGGACTTCCAGTGAACAACTTGTGGGGGTTCAGAAGCCCCGGTACAGCGACGGACCCTGCCGCTCGAAAGTTGGAGAACCAAGCCAGAAAAGGTTGTGGCTCTATATTCTGACCAATTTTGCATCTCAGGGATATGCACCAGCTCTACTCTCTTTTAACTCCCCAGCTCCTGCTGATGCAACTGGCACCCCAGGAGCGAGGCAACGCTCGGTGAGCGGCGGGAAAGAAGCTGTTGTCTCTAGAGTTGCGAGCTTTAAAGGGAAAATAGCTGACTGTGGAACCGAGCTGGGAGAGAAAAGGAACGGGAACCTTTATCTGTGTTTCCCTGGGGTTACTCTCCCTGGTTGCAAGGGGTGGTGAGTGCAGGGAAAAATAAAAATCATCTAACGAAACTCAAGCAGAAGCTTCAACTTTAAATCACCCCACAAACGAAGCTGCAAATTAGTATTTTCATACGCTAATTCCGATTTTTTACAAAACATTATTAAACTGGCAGCATATCCGCTACTACCCTTTCCTGTCATTGGGACAATTTATCTGCTCAAATGGGAGGACAAAAAGGATAAAGGAGAACGTGGGAGTCGGCAGCAGCTGGAATGCATCTGTGTATATGCGGCTATTGTTTTCTTTGCTCCGAGTTCGCTGCAGCTGTGGAAACAGAGCACAACGTTTCCAACTTTATCACTGAATGTTATTCATTTAGAAAGAAGGGGGAAAAATGTGCGATTGCATAATCGGCGCTCTCGGTTTCATGTCTACACGTGAGTGACATGAAAAGAAAACGATTTGACTAAATACTTTGCACGCCAGCCACAAATCCAGGCATTGCCACCAAATTCTGGGCTCTCAGGAAAAATAGATCCCATCGGATATTACACCTAATCGACACGTTACAAGGAAAAGAAATGCACTGCTGTGAGGTCAGGAGCTACGCTGGCAAGAAGAGCAGCTCACATAAACAGACTATCCCTGCATATTTCTCTGAAGTTAAGGCAAGCAAATGGCAAAGGAAAACCAATTCATTAGTAAGAGATGATTGTTTTAGTCCTGCTTCCGTCATTTTTACAGGAGGAAAAACAGAAGAAAATGAGATAAATGGAGTCTAAAAGCCATAAATTGGCATGCAGAAGAATTCCACTCCCCCCGCCCCTCCCCAGGTACTTCAAAAACTGGTCCGCAGAGCCGGTTGCAAGCACTGCATGAGGCTGGAGCAAGACCAGCACGTCAGACCAGGGACACGGCCCATACCAGTTTGTAAAGGTTGTTCTCTGTGCTACAGCACGTAACTCCTGAGCACTGGAAGCGTGTAGAAGTGGCCTTCATGCTAACCTGTGCGTTCACTGCTGTGCTGGAGGGAATACCATCTCAGACACTATTAATGCCCTGGCCTAGTCATTCTTACAGATAGGGTAAATTTCAACACGTCTCATTGAAGCATTTTGCCTAAAAGAATACATGAATTGGTAACAACACCGGCATTTTTACATGACCAGAAAAAAAAAAAAATTGCCATGTACGTCTGAAAGATTTTTCAGCTAAAAATCTCAAGGTTGAAACTCATAATTCTGTGACAGTTTAGGAAAATTAGTTCATCTTTATAGAAGAAGAATTTATTCAGTGAATGTACCTAAGGGACGTGAAAGATATTCATTAGACGGTTGTCTTTCATAAGAAGACATCTTTCATAAAAATGACATACTTGATAGCAGTCCTTAAGGTAGCAGCCAAACAGTTATTTTCTTACCCTACACTTTAATTAAAGTACCCATTTTGACCGTTTATTACTATTTCGGAATTCATATTGTCCTTATGTATTATTCATATATCCAGTACTTAGAGTCTACCTCAATCTAAATGCTGTAAAATGACCTTGAATTGACAGCAAGGATGACTGAGGACAAAACGACAAGATGTAAAGTATAGGTTAACAACTACCATACCATGGTTTTGTATGATATCATTTGAGAGAGATAATTGCTTTATAATTAAAGAACATTATGACACTGAAAAAAGTCAGGATTATTTGGAGCTTCAGAGACATCTCAAGTGTTTTAGGTACCTTCACACAACACCCAAACTTTGTGAAAGCTCTAATTTTCTGTTAACCACGGAACAACTACGTAAACATACCATTTCCGAGCGTGACATTGGAGGATGTCATCCTTTCATCACTTTACTGAGCTGAAGTGTATCACAGGCCATTAAGTTTCTTTTGAAACCTTAGATTAGCCTTTAAGACTCTAATTTAAAATTAGAGATAAATTGTTATTGAGACTATGCTAATCAAGCGGTAATGGCCACAATCTCTCTTTAGTATTTAAAATATTCCTATTAGCCTGCTCTGTGATATGTCTCAAGCTCAACTGTCTCAAAGCACCTATTACAGGAAAGAGAGCACAGATTCTAGCCCCCTTAATCAATACGTAGCTACTTAAATAGAAGGATCAATTCCATCAATTTCAATTGAATACTCTTTTAGATAAACTTTTGCTCAGTGTCATCAAAATGAGTCCCTGAATTAATGCATGAAACCCCTTTTCTAGTGTAGAGATTCATTGTGAGTGCTGATTAATTACGAAATATTCTTGGATGATTTTTTCTGTTTCATCTCAACTTAGCCATTCTATTTGTTCTGCTTAGTGCAGTCTATCATATAACATTATTGTAAAACATGTACATTTGCATCAAAAGGAAATTAGTATCTCTTCCTTCATCTCCTATATATCACACAGCAATTCAACATAGCAGGATATCCACCTAGAGCAATGTGAAATAGCTGAGCATTTATGTTTAAAGCTTAATTACACATTTCTAGGGACTTGTAATTGATACTGCTGACACATCAGTTGCATATTAAATGATAAACTGTTATTCAAAACTGAAAAAGTGAGGGTGCACAATCCACTCGATCTACTTAAGCCACGTAACTTGAAGTTTTACACAGACTGCAATGCCCACCCAGACGCCTCCCATTTAAGATCTTTAACACCAGCATTCTTGTCAGCAAGGTAACGATGCCCTTCGCTGTTGTCCCTGCAGGTATCCTGGGACAGACACATGCCAGAAATCTTTTCATGCCACTCCAGAACTTCTGCTAGAACTCAAGTAATTTTCCAAGAAAAGCTACAGCCCTGATAATATGAAGAGCAGCTTTATCTGGATTGAAGAAAAAAATGCATTTTGACTTTTCAACAACATAGATGATAGTTTTCTGGGCTGACATTTACTGCCAACAGCAGTGGCACTGAGTCATTAGCAAAAGGAATAACCTTGACTTGAAACAGAGGGCTGGGAGCCAAGAGACACGCTCGCTTCTGGGTTCTGCGTGGTTTTTAGCCTGAGCGTTGCAACTGACCTCTAATTCTTTTGTCCTTCTGACGCTTCCGTATTAGTTTCTTAGCCTTTTGTGTTTCTCATCCCTTTAAGCGGGGATGGCACTATGTCCCTTGTACCACACAGCTAACGCTCAAAACGGGCTTTTTAGTCTTCTGATAAAAAAACATGGGCAGGATGCAAAGGAGCCTCACCCTGATGCTAAAACTGGATTTGTTAAAACACAGCACTTACAAGCATCCACTTGTTTACAAAGATTACTGGTAGTTATGTACGAATTCTGCCATGTACTGCTGGCTACTGAACCGGATCCTACTTCCTCATTAAGTTCAGACTGTTGTTAGCGCTACTGGATTTTTTTTTTCTACTTCCCGATTCACTCGAGAAATATTGTCTTAAAATCCATTTTTCAGACCACAACGTGCAGGTCCGTTTTTGATTAAGACAATGGCCGGTGTTGAAGGCACTGCGTGCAGCTCCCAAAGAAATCCCGTATTAAGATGATGAAGTATTTTATTAACCTGGGTCCCAGAGGAAAGGTTCCCGATTGACAACATGGGGAAATGAAACATCTTTGTTTACTCACAGGGGAGATTCAACATGGAAATGAAATGCTTTTGCTGCCATTATCTGAGTGGATGTAGATGTAGGTGTGCTTTTGTAGCAAAGGAAGGAAGGAGCGGGGAGCAGCGCTTCAGGGCTGTCAGTCGTTTATGTGACAATTTTTAACTAACATCGGAGATATTACATACGTAATAGGCATAAAAAGGAAAGTAAAATGTCTGTATTCAAAGCACGATGTCTTTCTTACTTTAGGGATTTTCAAATTTCTGGAAAGCAATTACAAACGTGAAGACAAATTGAACTCTTCTCCCACGTGTTCCCAAATGTTGTGGTCATCAGTTTCTTTCTCCCTTAAAAGCTCCATATGTTGGAACTGAAAAGGAACAAAATAACTTCAGCAGGTACCGTGCCCTGCTCACTGCAACCCATCCCTCGTAACAGGAGCAAATACTAAAATGCCGCCGAGATTCAGCTCCCCCAGCTGCCTCCGATGGTGCCGAGGCAGCGTAACGCCAGGCGCTCGGTACTTCATCGGGCCGTTTCCTGGTTCTGTACCAAACGGATTCGAGTTGCTATCTTTGCGCTCTGTCCAAATTAGGCGAAGGCTAGGAAAAATGTAAGGCTGCTGTGCGGAGCAGGAGCGCAGTGAAATCAGAAAGCTCTCTGTTTCGGTGATTAGGGCAGCCCACACATTTGGTGGTCGCAAGATGCCAGGGCGTGTGGCACGACGAAGCCCCCTCCCACCATCCCGCTACACTCTTCCCTTCCCTTCAGTCTCCTACACCACAGAAGAGAACAAACTAGAGTTAGTAAGGGACGGAGGTTAACAGCATGTCTGTTTCTAGGCCTCCGTGCGACGGAATAATGAAGTGACTTGGATAAATGCTTCTCTATTTCCCTCCTAAATCCGGCTTAGCAAAACAAGCAGTGCTATCTTGGATGCCACTGCTGCGCTCTCTAATCCTTTCTACCGACCGGTAATTTCTCATTTACGCTGCTCCTCGGTCACATCTTGCTTTCCTGTTCGTATTGCGGGAGCATCCAAAAACCTAACAGAATCTGAGGCCGCAGTGCAATAGGCCTGGAAAGAAAATGGAGTGTAAGATAGGGGGTGAATGGAAACAGGTGCCTAACCATTGTTAGCCCAACAAAAATCTAGCAACCACGTCTCTTACATGTATAGCAATTATGTCTAAGACCAGACAAAGCGTACATAAAATATTTGCTATAAAATGTTAATATGTTAACGAAACCGTGCCTTATTTAAGATGCCCGTAGGTGATTTTGATCCCAGGCAAAATACCACAAGAATGACTCATGTAATGGAGCGAGTTGGATAAGCATAAGTGTAAATCAGACACACACAAAGTTTTGGCAGTACGCGTTCAATATATTAAACAATTAAATCCTGGTACATTCACGAAACCTATGTATCCATGCCATCGACGCTGTACGCCTGCCTTCTGTGGGGCTTTCTCCCCCCTACCTGAAAACGTTTGTTTATTAGAGTGATATTAGCACCGCATACCCTGTGACAAGTTATTTAAGGACAGATACCCTCTTGAAAACGTAGATCACTCACACTGAGGTAGGAGGTATACTATTCTATATGTATAATATTCTATACTATACTATAAAAGAACTTCAAGGCAAAGTGTGACTTGGCAGAGGTGGATGGGATTATCAGCCTGACTGAGACATCAAAACTAAGGATGAAGTTCTCACTGACTTCACAGGGCCCTTTTCCAGACCTCTTATTTTGGTGCTTTGGACCTAGCTGCCCTTTCCATACTCTAAGGCACTCAAATGGGTCACTACCAGATGGACACTTGATAGTAACCCATTTTGTTCTACAGTCAAACCAGAAGACGCTCATACATTCATATTTCGTTCAGCTGTATGCTGTTCTTATTCTTGAGTTCCCACCCAGGGATATTATACAGAAAGAATGAACATAAATTATGGTGGTGTGTTACTAATTGATTGCATATATTGCCATAGCCCATGAATTTCCATCACTAACTTCAACAGTTGAAAGACAAAATCAACGTAGTATTGTAAATTAAAAACAAGTAAGAACAACTGAAGTAATTTAAATTGTGATCTTTTAGAATGTGAGGCATTTACTTTTTCAAAGATTTCTTTTGGAGCTGTGAGAAATAAAACCCTTTTAAAAATTAAAAGTTAGAAGTAGTGATTCTTTGCGAAACATTACTTGTTAAGGAGAAAGGGAAACACATCTAGCATTTATCAAAGTGTTTGTTTCATTAAATAGCTATAGAGCTCTGACTCAGGAAGATCCCTTTGTACGGACAGACCTTCCACACCTCTTTAAATTCCTTGGAGATAGAAGAGCTTTCTCGAACGGGACGGATTTGAACGTCTGCCTGTTCTTGAACTGATGCTTAAGTGCACTTCCAGTCTTTGCAACATCACAAGAATTTTAGAAACCGGTCTATAAATGTTTTTACAGCTAAAACACAAATAGGTGCCTAACGGGATTCTCAAAAACACGTCCCTAAATCTCCATGAAGTCAATACAAGTTACAGCAACTAAAAAGAGACCACTGATTCCCAGTCTGTGTTATTAAGCTCTGTCGTGGTTTAACCTGGCAGGCAGCTAAACACCACATAGCTGTTTGCTCACTCCCCCCGCCCAGTGGGATGGGGGAGAGAATCGGGGAAAAAAAATAGTAAGATTCGTGGGTTGAGATAAAGACAGTTTAATAGGACAGAAACAGAAGGGAAAATAGTAATAATAATGATAAAAGAATACAGAAAGCAAGTGATGCACGATGCAATTGCTCACCACCCGCGGACTGATGCCCAGCCAGTTCCCGAGCAGCGGCCCCCAGGCCAGCTTTCCCCTAATTTATATGCTGAGCGTGACGCCATATGGTATGGAATAGCCCTTTGGCCAGTTGGGGTCAGCCGTCCCGGCTGTGTCCCCTCCCAGCTTCTTGGGCATCTGGCAGAGCACGGCAAGCTGAAAAAGTCCTTGACATCAGTGTGTTATCAACCTTATTCTCATACTAAATCCAAAACACAGCACTGTACCAGCTGCTGGGAAGAAAATTAACTCTATCCCAGCCGAAACCAGGAAAAACTTCCTTCAAAAAACATCCGGTCCTTCAAGATTTTTCTGTAACTCTTGCACTCCAGCCAGGACAACTGAATTTGTTAAGGTGGATACAAGGTTATGTATACTTGTGTGTGCATGGGGAGGTCTAATATGACATCTGTCAGTTAGAGTAGCGTGGCAGCTTTTTCATTAAGGGAAAATATGTACACTGTCCAAAATGCTTATTTTGACAACGGACATCAGTAAATTGTTTTTGACTCGCAATCCTCTTGCCTCAGTAGAACTGTATATCGTATAAGTAAATACATGACTGATGTAGTCCTCCCCCCCCCCTTTTTTTTTTCTTTTGCAAAAGGGAAATTAAAAGGGCATGCTCTGTTTTCTCAGAGGTTCCAACCCAAAATCATCATCATCACAGAAAAGCGACTCCTACACATTTGACCTTCAACCTTACAGTTTCTTGTGGGAGCCAAGCATTTGAAAAAGACGACAGTAAGACCATAACCCATGACTCCTTTTCAAGCGCAATTATCTATGTGGAACATTACTCAATCGGTGGCAAAGAACTTGTGGCTCCCAAATCGCTTATGTCCTTCCAAGGTTGTGAAATTATGGATTTCAGTGGTTAACAATCACGGCAACAATGTCAAAATTAACAAAATGCTGTAGTGCCAAACAAATGAAGCATCATCATTTACAGACCGCTCTTGTTATTTGCAACATTCATCTCTGTGTGGGGAGAGCAATATGGGAATCGTGGGGATTGGAAAAGAGGTAATGAGAAGAAAGAAGAATCAGGCGTGCTTCGTATCTGTCACAAATGAGAAGACAAAAATATTTCTTTCCTCTTCAGGAGCCAAGAGAGTTCAAGGAGGAGAAAATCAGCACAACTGAACGCACGCACAGTAATTTGCTGACATTGTATAGTATTGTCTGCATTACGACTGTACAATACCACACAGAGCTGATGAGTTGTGACAATACCACACAGCTACCTTCATTTGAAAGAACGTGAAGATGTTAGTAAAACTGCCAAATATCAGAACGTCACATCCGTTCAGTTTCGTTTGTATGAGACTTTTTCATTCACTAAACAAATCTGTCTTCTCGGTGCAGCTCCAAGGGGTCACATAGGAGGGAAGCAGCCCAGAAGAAGCTGTAAACCCTTCAGGAAGCCAGTCAGCTAACTCGGTAACAAAATTCTTACCTATATTTTCCTATTAGTAATAACAACATATAACTCATTTACACAGCTTTTCCTTTTCAGTCTCAAAACGTCCCACAAAACAGGTAAATCGGCATCCCTACTTTAAATATAGGCACTCCGAGATAGGGAAAAACGAAGCATCTCGGAGAAGTAACCCAGCACCAAAGGCATAACTGCCGAAAGAGCCCTGCTCTTCCCAGTCTCAGCCTGGGGCTCCACAACGGCATAAGACAAGCCCACGATTAGGTTCAGTGCCCCAGAGATGGAAAACGAGAGCTCTTAAAAAGGCAGCCTCACACCAGGGAAGGTTAGAAAAGCAAGAACACAGTTGGATGCACGATGCTAACCGATTTTCAGTTACAAACTAGGTCAAGTTTGTGTCGTGACAGTTTTCTCTACAGGATTTTATCCATCTACGTTAACCAAACCTGAAACTTCCTGTACTGCGCTTCCTTACTAGGTACAACTTGAGTTTAATAAGTCATTGCCAACTTTGCAAATACTGTCTGAGAGAAACGGGCTTATCAAGGATCAGTTAACCAGGTTTCTCACAAGAGTGGGCGCACACTGTAAAACACATTTTCAACGTGTTCTGCGAATGTGCCCCTGCAACTTAACCACGCTGCCTAAGCCCACCAGTTCTTCGCTAACCGTCCCAGTTGACTTGTTCAATATTCGGCACGTAATGTAATTTGAATTCTAGTAATCTGGCTGCAGGACTGTAAAATTCCTCAACAGCTTACCTTATGCCGAGCTTTTCATGAGCAGTGCCCTATAAATTGCAGGACCAACTTCTTAGCTTTTATTTTTGTTAAAATCAAACATCTGCTTTTCAAAACCAGGCTCACGTATGCGTGTTCAAAATCAAAATGCAAGAGAGGCGGCTAAAGAGTCAGCAGCAACAAAAGATCTGTAAAGCCTTAGCGCACATTCCTTGGCGAGCTAAGAGTCTGGGCTAAACATGCATTTTGGCTCTGGCTTGGGAAAACGAAATTTCTTTTATCTTTCTGATATAATCTATTTAACCAACAGGGAAGCAGTACTGACGGTCATTTGGGGAAACTGCATCAGCCTCTCCTGGTACGAATGGCGACTGCCGCACCATATTAGGAAGAAAGGAGGTGAAAGAAAGAAGGGAAAGATGAAAAATCCACAGAAACCACATTAGAATCAGAGTGGAACTTAGTGATTTCCTTAGGGCTTGATCCAGTTATTAACATTACCCGAAACTTTAAACGAAGTCTTTCATTACTTTTTGTACACTTTCCTTTACAACTTTCAGTAAATAATATTTTAGACATAAAGCCAGCAGTAGGTGGTGTTATGTAAGTGCAGTACTTGAAAAACAAATAGCTACTTATCTAAAATCAAAGGAAATTTGAAAAGCATCTAATCTAGACATGACGATATGTAATAAGAGTGTAAAGGACACCACGAGCTAGCTAACAAACAACATAATTACTTCTTAGGCTTTTATTGCCTGGAAGTTAAGGGTTTTTTTTCTGGTTGGGGGGGTGGTGGTGGTGGGTTTTGGTTTTTTTTTTCTGGAATGTCATTCAAGTTTAAACAGTCCAGTAAATTTTCTGATGTTGCTTCCCTCCTGCCCCTTTTTCATTTGCAGATTGCATTATTATGCAGGAAAAAAAATCTTGTGGCAACCTAGTTCTCTGCACTTAGTCACAATGAGCATAGCTTGGAAATGATGCATCAGCCTAGGAACAACAGAATAGCAAAGAACTGAATTCTTATATTTGGAAATGGCATACACCCTGGGACAGTTGCAGAAAAGCCATGGCCGGACACACTTTCTCTTAAAATACGCAAGTTAGGTTTGGTTGTGGGATGTGAAAGGAAGTTTTATGCTGGCTCTTCAGTTCTTTGGCATGTTACGTAAGCTCCCTCTCCCCTTTATTTTCATAACAGTACATAAACATTTTATGAACTGTGGGTCTTTGAACTGTGTTTCTCTGACCCACTGACTGATTCTCATTTGTCTCTTTGAAATTGTATCTCATACGCTATGAGAAATTCCTCATCCTTGCCTGTCAAAAAAAGTCCAACAAAAAACCCACAACAGTAATTCTGTTTGTTGCCAACGCGACAGGTCAACTCGAAGGACAACAAATTTCCGCTTAACGTTAATATCAAGGTTGTGTGGAGACAATTGTATTCTGATGTATTAGAAGCACTAAAGCCCAAACAGCTTTTAAGTCCTTCCTTATATAACTTAAGTTAGCCACTCCCAAAGATACAACTAAAAAAGGAATAAGGGAAGAATATCTTCCCTTTCAGCGTGGATGAATGCAAATCCTGATTTCCACCAGAAAAATAAAAACATGGCCGTATATGTCTATGTATCTTACTGCATATCTGGAGTTACAGATGACGGTGGTACCCAGGCTGTTCTGCGGCTATCCCAGGCTAACATTCAGTGCTTCATAAAGTGCACGAGGTTTTGCAGTATTATGCAAAAATAAATATCTAATGCAAGGCATTTTCTACAGCCTGTGGAAGTATCTCAGGCCAACATAGCTAAATAGGTTTGCATTAACTACACTTTCTAGAATCCTCCAAACTTTTCCAGTTCAGAAGAAGCGTCTTCCTCCCGCCCTCCGCTTTTCCCCATCTGTCTTCATTCTCATTGCTGTGCGACGAAGGAAAAAACCCCACGCTTGAAGTTACAGCCAATTGCAATTCTAGAATCTAAGCTAGTATCATTGGTTTGACAAGGAAATATCTACTTTTCTTCTGAGATTACCTGCATTCCCTGTACGAGATCTGAAGTAGCTGTTCCAACTGTTTCTCAGTTGAACTCAAAATTAAGACTGTAGCTTCACTGTGATTTAGAGTACTTCCTTATGAACAAACCTCCTTTTTATTTAATTTGCTCCGGAAAAACCTCTCATCAGTATTCCTTCTGAGCATATAAATATCCTTTGCATCAGCTACATTTAAGGATTTTACGTGCTGGAATAAAAGCCTCGCTGGGTCCCTGGGACCAAATTAATATAAGCCTCACAGATCACCGATGAGAAGTTCTGATTTTGCCTTCTGCTCTGCTTTATACGGTTTTCTTCTGCATGAGTATCACTGCTTTGCCCGAGTTCACCTATTTAGCTCTCTGCAAGGTTTCAGGAATTCGGTGCATCTTCTACAGGTTTCCCACATTTCAAACAGCCTACCAATAGACAGTCAGGAAGGATAGTCACGTTGCTGTCTTCTTCCACTGCATGTTAGACTTCTCCAGCACACTAAAAGCACTTTTGAAAAGTCAGAGTAATTAAATCTGGTCATCTTTCTGGTGAAATAATATTTCCCTCAAAAAAAATTCATTAGAAGATCCAGTGAAACCCAACCTTTTAGCGGAAGCAATGCTACCAAAAGTTTAAACTGGAAAATGTCTTAGAAGAGACAGACACGTCGGCCTTTATCATTAGCACCGTGGCCTGAAATCTGAGGAAGCCCACATCTCTAGCAGTTGCTCTTTTTAACATGTTCACTGAACAGGGTCTCAAGCTACACTGCAGGTGAGAACTCGAACTATTGCTCTGCAGACTCAGCCTCCAAGTCAAAGAATAGTGCAACAGCTTTAATGGCGAAATGGAGAGACTCACTTCACTTACAACTCCAGGACTTACAAGGGATATTGGACAGACAGGGTCAAGTTCCTGCATTAGGCTCCCGATTCTGACCACAGTCTCAAAACCAGGTTCTTTAACATTAGAAGTTAAGAGTTTGTTGTGTCTTTTGGGGGGGGCGGAAAAAAAAAAGCAAGCCTACCACCACCTGAAACTCTTGTTTTTCTCTTGGTCTCAGGCTTGAGTACAAGGTGGGACACTTTTCAAATCTCAGGAGAAAAATGAGAAAAATACCTCTAGCTCTACTATGACAGAAGGACATAAGCAGAAACGGCAAAAGAGGAGTTCGATCGAGGAAGGCACAGTTCAGACGTTTACACAGCCTCTAATATAGATGCAGATATTCTGGTGGTAAGAAACAGAATCCTGAAGCCAACAAAATAAAAAGCACTGTATTTCACTCATCCACCTGTTTTTCTTTTGCTTTTCTAGCTGAAAAAAATATTTTTCTTTTTTGCTATCTTCTCTTGGGATGGAAAAAAAACCAAAGAAAATTCTCATTCTCTCCTTGAATCTGCAATTTCCAAGGCGTGTTACTGAGACAGGAAAAATGAAACAAAACAACAATCTCACAATGTTAAAAATTTCAACTGCTTGATTATTATGGAGCTCTTGATTAGCCTATGGATGGAAAAAAGGTAGATTTAAATTAGCTTGCAGAACAAGTGGAATCATGTGAAGCATACTATACCTTTTGATAAAACCCCAAAAAGCACAGACGCTATTCCACGCTCTCACCAGAAAGAATGATTTCTCTCACTCACTCCCTCGGGAATGTGCTTACAAAATTCCCCTTCTCCTGACTCAATAAGTCCTACTTCAAAATTCTTCCCAATTATGGCCATGTTTTCAGCTGCTTGTTTAAAAAGCGTTTGATGGCCTCTTATTACCTGTAGATGGTTTATTTTCTAGAAGAGAAACCCCCAAAATGAAACACTATGCCTGCACATTGCACTTTTCCATCCTAAAGTAAACTGGCAGCTAAAGAAGCAAAATACAGATTCAGGAAAGGGGGAATCGCTATTGATTTGTCTCAAACTTCCCTTGAGGCGTAGGGCAAAGTACATAGGACTCCGACTCTCTAATAAATAGTGGCACCCTCTTGAGATCTTATTCTCTCTACGCTCTCTCAGAGGTTGCCCACTTCAGAGAAAATTTGCCTTGGTCCTAGCAGAAACCTAGCTTCAATGACAGTTTAAGCTAATACCCCAGACTGCGGTCCGAGTTGGCAAAGACAAAATTACGTTCCCTTTTGCCCGCTCCGGCACCTGGGCAGTAACCTCTGACTTCGGAAAGGTGACAGATTTGAGCAAGGCAAAAGTATCTTAAGCCACATAGCTAAGCTGAAATGAATTTGCCCATCACAGCTCTTCGTTTTAGCAAACCAGAATAATAATTCAGTTCTCCTCCTCTCACAGAGCATTGTGAAGCCAACCAGTCTCTAAAGCTGCGTGAAATCCTTTGAGAGAAGCAGCTACGGAAGGCCAAAGCTTTAAGACCGAAGTAGCTGCGGTTCCCATGGTTCAGTGGCTTTCTCAAACGTCTGTGATGACAATTACAGATACTGGATTCCTCGTCCTTTATCCCTCTGAAAACGGCCTTCAAAAATTCCTAGAGCGAGAGTCCAGGGTGGGAGGGTAGGTTACAACGAAGGAGGACGGAAAGAGGGGGAAGTCAGGCCCATCTTTCCTATTTCTTCCCTTTTGCCATTTACCCGCATCCCCAACCAGCGTACTGGTGCTACTGGGGCTCTTTTGCCCCGCATAAGCACGGGCAGCACGAAGACGGCAGCACGTTCTCCCTCCTAGAAAAAGTTGTGCTCTTGGCTCAACCACAGGTTGTCCTCTTGCTTCACTGGCTCTTGCATTATCACCCACCTACACAAATTAAGACATGGTTTCTTTCCTTCCTCATGTCCTTAAATAATGAATTGATAAGGTGCAAACTTAGAAGCAAGCGGTACCAGCAAACACACGCAGCCTGTGAACGCTTTTTTCTTAAAGACTACCGACTGCGTACCATACATAGCAAATAGGTTAAATCATCTATTTCAGTGACGGGAAGCAATCTGTTCCCTCCCTGTCATGTCTTCTGGCATGCCAATCTCCAGTTGTACCACGTGAACTCAGAACACTCGGTTTTTTCGCCAGGATCCTCAGTCCCAACAGGGGACGGAAAACGGGAGGGGACATACAGTTAAGCTGCGTTCGGTTTTGTGTGTGTTTGTGTGTGTGTGCGCGTTTCTCTGGTTTTTGTGTATTAATTACCTGTCTTCAAGTGCCTCCCACTTACCTAAACGGGCTGTCTGGGTTTACTTAGATTTATTTAACTAAACAACTAATTTAAGAAAACCCACGTTGTTATTTCTAAACGGTATATCAAATTATAGCTTTACGGGAATGACATTTTATGTCTAACAAATTATTTATATTTTAATAAGTCATATCTTTTCATTAACCATGGCAAAACCACGTCTGCGTATTAAATAAAATCTTGCCAATAACGGCTTCACTGGCTCTTAAGTTTAGGTTCATCTAGCTAACAAAACAAAGATATATTAATGTAAAAATACACTAATGGAAAAATGATGTTTCCGAAAGGTACACCAAATACTAGGAAGAGTGCAGTCATTAACAATTAAGAGAATCAGTAAATCATCTAACCGGGGCTTCATCTCTGGGGATGGATGAAGTTTTATCTCTGGCTAAGGTCATTTGCTTGCTTTGTTTCCTGTGTGTACCATGCAAGAGATGGACCCGTGTGCTTGACATTATCAGCACACTGCACTGTACCTCTGGCTCTTTACCAGCTTTCTAAGGCTGTCCTGAGCATCCGAGGAGTCACGATGAGTGTAAAAAATGTAAACGTCTCCTATAGCGTTGTACATCACTTTTTTCCCCCTTCCTTCTGCAGGCATGGAGGGGACAATGCCACGACAGCAGGTGGCACGGGCTGAGCATGTTGCGTTCCTAGTCCCTGACGCTGACCGAGCATCACTTGCTCGACAGAATGGGAACGCGGAGGAAAACGTGAAGCTCACTTTGCCACATGAGTTACATACGTTGACTCAGTGTGACCCATACATGCAGCACAGGGGTGGGAGATGAAGTACAGCCACTCGTTGTCTTTGGCAAAAAGAGTAAAAAAAAAAAACCATAAAATAAATTTTAAAAATTACATTTTCGAACTGCAAGAATCACTAAAGTAAGTCCTTGTTTATACTGACTTATATTTACAGCAAACTTTTCTAGAATTCATTTCCAAGTAATGTCTTTCCTTTGCTAAGGTTTCCCAAAAGAAATGATTGAAATTTATTATACGAAGTCTGCGGAGTTTGGGCCATTTGCATAAAACATTTTAGTATACTTTTAAAGGATGTGAAGTTAAATTTATGCTCCGTGTCTAGTTCATTTAGACTCAGAATTTGAATACTTTCCAACATGAAGTCAGTAACTAGTCTGCGCCGGACCACTGTAAACCTGGAGTATTTCCATTCATGTCAATGCAACTGATGTGAAGTTATTAATTGTGAAGGGCAGCAGATTTTGATGCATTGGAGGTCTTGGGGCGAGACAAATTGACTGCAATTAAAGCATGGTTGTTAAAGCCCAAACTGCTGAAAGATTTCTTTGAAAAGAAAACTGTTTATGCAAGAAAATATTCTTAGTTTGGATCGGCATACTATAGACAGACACAGTTTCTGTATGGCATTAGCAGCTGATAAGCCTAGAGCAGACGGCGGAGGGGAAATATTTTAATTCCATTCCTGCCTGGCCAGTGTTGTACCAGCACCAACTGTTTCAGACGCTTTTGCAGCGTGGTAATATTTGCAAGTGTTTCCTTCAAAAATGTGCAGAATTTAATTCCAAGGACGCAGGACTGTTTTGACACAACTTGTCAACTGCTACCAAACAGAGCAGATTCAGACCACGCTTGTTCCATTTGCTAAATTCAAAATTTCCCATGTGCAAGCCAAGGGAATTAGGCTAGACAAGGGTGGGTTTTTTGTACACTTTTTTTTTTTTTTTTTTTTTTTTAAGCCAGCTACTATGGCCATATACATTTGCTGCCAGAAGATTGAAAGTTCAAGTGAGACAGCAGATTTATTTTCCATAGAAGAATGGTGGTAGATTAAATGAAAAACTTTTATGTCTCCCCTGCTAATCTTTTTCTAGATACCAAAACTTTACTTGGCATTCAGTATTCCATTATTTTCCCTTTTAAATTGGACACAAGACAGTTCTTTTAAAAACTACTTCCAATTATGTACAAGATCATTTGGTATAAATCATTTTCAAGCTAGAACTCTTCTGCCATAATTTTCATTTGGATGATGATTCCTAATACAGTAGTTGCACTTAACAAAAATTAGGTCAGGCAATACATTAAGAAGGCCAACAGACATCTATTCTACAGACTGTTCTATCATCACTGCAGGGAAATGACAGTATTTCTTTTTAGGAGTAATGTATTTTTGAGCATGGAGTTTTTTCTTCTAGGAAGCCTTTTTGAAAGGCTCGGTACTTCTTTAGCACGTATTATTTTGAATAGTGAAGGTCTAAAATCTTCAGCACTCTTCTGAAAATTATGAGTAACACTGAATTTTACTAAATCACGGTACTGTGCACAGAATCTGGCCAATTCACAAGGATGTTTTGTTAATGTTAAAGAAAAAAGACAACGAAAACTGCTGATGTACAAAAACCAGGAATCCCTGGCTGAGTGACAGATCTTGCCCTCTCCAGTAATGCTAGTTTAAATGAAGAAAGTGACAATTTCAATTTTTTGTGATATAATCTTGATTATTTTTCCTACCTCCTCCATCATAATCCATGTTCTTTGGAGAGGGAGAGAAGAAACTCTTATGCACAGTTAAGAACATGCATGATTTCTTCCTGAAACCAAAATCCAATTCGCTGATAGTAAGTGACGATTCCATTTTGCTGGACCTGACTCAAAAGAAAATAAAAGTTATATTTCTAATAAAACCAGGTATTAGCTATAGTAGAGGAAACACCTGGAGCATGCCTGATTGGTCATCTCTAACCTTTAAAACCTAATGAGGCCCCAACAGTAATTTTGTAGAAAATGCCCTTGCTGTTAAACACCATATGTCTACTTCAAAAGACCTGAAAGCTTCAAACGGTCTTTTAAGAAAATGCCTTCATACGTCAATGCCCATTAATTCATGAAACTGGTCTTTCCTCAGCAGAGAAACAAAGTAATGAGAATATTAAAGAGTACAAGTGTGCTTGTATTGTTGAATACAGGTGCTGTACTTGCACATTAGCGTTCTGGCCCTGCATAGGATTGACGATCACCTTGATCTGCAAAGAAATATACTCGAGCAACTTTATCTTGAACATCTACGAGCCATAAGGCTCAGCCCCGCCTATGGAGAAATTACAACTTGTAAAAGACAAATCCTTCCGTGCTCACTATCAGAAGTACGCAACTGAGATTCAGACCTGGACAGCCTGGTTTCCCGGCTCGTACCAGCCTTGTTGCGCCAGTTTCAGCACAACAACATGGCTACAGAGAAGGTTCTGTCCGCTCATTTTGGTAATTGTTCACTTATTTCCTCAGGGAAATATAGAAACAAATTAAGATTGGACAATCAACCTATTCCTATCTTCATTTAATACCTGCAGACGACATCCAGTAATACTCTAGCATAGCAGGATGCATTGACAATGGCATGGTTCGTTTGACATTGTAATGCCAAAACCCAAGACAGTTATTTTGTTTGATGAACCAGAAACACAGAGAAGGGAGAGTAGAAACACCTCAAAACCAAACCAAAACAAACACCCAAGACTCCAAAAGCCCAAGGCTGAAAAAGACGTCGTGAAATGCCCACATGATTTCCTCAGCTAATCCTGAAAATATATTTGGCAAATTCAGTGTCAAGTTCTAAGATGAAGAATTTCAAATAAATGTATTTAAGCTGCAGGCTTTTTCAGGCTTAAAAAACATCTGTGAGGAATAAGTAAAAGCAATTGGGTTAATTTTATTTATAGCGATTATTTTCATATGGGTTATGAATACATTTTTAAGGTGAAATTTATACGTAGTAAATTTCATTACCTGTGCAGACTGTGAATTTGCGCTAGTAGAACTGCTGCATTGCCTTTTGGACAGTTGGAATTCAAAATGAACTTGAATTAGAGGAATAGCCTGAACCAAACAGAAGGCAATTCACTTGGGACGACTGCAAAGTAGTGCTTTTAGGTAGGAATGATCAACTGCACAAACTTATTTTCTTGCAGAAGAAAAGATCTGGGGCTTACTGATAATCCAATCTGAAGATGAGTCAACAATGACTTGATGTTGTGAAAAAAAGCATCCTCTTATTGGGATGTATGAAAGTGGCAAAGTAGAACATATGACGCCCTGCTTAAAGTAAGGCAATAAAACAGCTGACAAAGGTTTTTCAGGTCTGTTAGAGGAAAAGGAAATGCATTTGCTTCATACCCAAACATTCAGACCGGGGGGGTGACATACCTCCAACTTGGCTGTTATCATGGTTTGGGGTGGCTTGAGTGCACTTTGACCTGCACTGCACCAGAACAGGGGTGTTCCAACAGGAACCAACCCGTTAGGATCATCACCTTGTTTTAATTTGCAGATCACAGCTTCATTGGTAAAAATAGTACAAGATCTGTTGTTCTTGTGACATTTCCTACCCATCAGCAGTGGGAAAAAAAAGAGTCATACGCTCTCTGATATACAGATGCTTTGGCCAGATTTTCTGCTGAGGTAAATTCATGCCAGTAAAGGAGTCGGTGTACTGCCTTCCAGTTACCCAACAGCGAAAATATTTTAGAAACTTCAGGATTTAGAACAAAATATCGAGGCAATACCGGTCAAACTTCAATTGGGACATTGAGTCCTGTTCCGGGCGGCACTTTTCATGAAAAATAGGCCCGAATATAAAAAGTCCGGAGGAGAGCATTAAGAGTCTTCAGAGATATATAAACCACGATCTATGCAGAAAGATGGAAAGAACTGATTTTACTCAGGCTAGAGAAGGGAAGAACAGAGAAAGACATGATAATGGACTTCAGACGTATAGGAGATTTATCGCCTTTTCGCAGCAAAGTTCATTCTTCGCTTGGGAATTGTCCAGAGATCGTAGGCTTAAACTGCAGCAAGAAAGATGGAAGTTAGACAATTTAAAAGCTATATAACTGAAATTATAGCTAAGACTGCCTGGGGAAAGTGTGGAAATCTTTGTGGACGGTTTTCAGGAGCAAGTTATTCCCATATAGTTGAATAACATTTTTGTTACAATTTCCTAAAGTAGGATGGACTAGGTAATTTATTAAGATTTCTTAAATCCCTGTTTTCTAGAGGTATCGGTATGGA
The DNA here is from genome assembly GCA_013389945.1 of Fregata magnificens. Classification (NCBI taxonomy): domain Eukaryota; kingdom Metazoa; phylum Chordata; class Aves; order Suliformes; family Fregatidae; genus Fregata; species Fregata magnificens. The sequence goes on from WAAD01027806.1 coordinate 106,446, forward strand.
TACGAAGCAGCAAATTCCCGTTTGTTCTCTCCATTCCTAACTGGCCAGAAGCAAGCCAGCTTGAGTTCAGAGCCCTAAAGAAAACCATCCAGACAGCGCTAGCTGTGCCTAAGCCAGTCAGTCCAGCTGAGATTCTATTAAACATAGCCCACTTTGCTGTGCAGCAAAAGCAACTAGATCCACAGAGAATAGCTGAGAAAAACCAGCCTGAGCAGCACAGTGTTTAATTTGTTCCTTTAGTACAAAGACAGCAAGTTCCTCCCTGCTACTGGAACGCTGGCAGCGCCTGCGGGAGCCGGGTCCAGCAAAGCCAGCCATCACGAAGAGGGGCTGAACCCAGGACGCTGCAGTTGTAAAAAGAACATCTGCTTTTCTGAAAACACCTTGTTCTCATATCAGATTGCAACCCAAAGTGTAACAAATTTCCCTACACTGCTAAGACAAGCTGGCAATAGCAGAGAACTAAATTCCAGGACTTGGAGTAAATCAGTGAAGCACGGTTTGGTTTGAATAAAGAAGGGCGAACTTAAAAGGTGAATAATCTTGCCTATATATCATATCACATCACATATCGTATCATGTCATATCTAATTAGAAACCCCTGAACTGTTTCCAAGTGCCTTAGGTTTGTTTTCTTTTCAAATGTTCTTAGGATTAGCACAACCTTTGTAAAGTTTCTTCGTCTCCCTGTTAGTATCCCCTTTTCTCTTCCAGTTTTAAAATACTACGCTGATAGCAAGCTAGGGGGTAAAAATCAAATACTTATTAGAAAATCTCCTTTGACAGCAGGCTTTTAAACTGTTCTAAAATATTTTCAGAACTGTGCAAGGAGTATTATCTATGATACTCCTTAAAGTGTATTTACTACTGTGATCAACTCTAATTAACCCAGCCTTAAAATACTCTGATAAGGCAAGTATAAATGTTCTTACCTTACAGATACAAAAGCTGCACGCATGCATGCCGGTAACTGATGAACATGAACATAAATTCTGACTGTGTCCAAAAGAGACGCCAGGCTTGCTATTCAGCCAAAAAATACCTGAAGAATTAGAGAGAGACCTAAAGGACAGGGTGATACAATTCTTTCTTGTGGAGAAGACTTGGTTTGGCTCGCCCTTCGCTTGGTGCCGGAGACAGGATAAGGGGAGAAATGAAGAAAATGGAGTTAAGTCTGGCCAGCCGAATTGATGGGCCTTGGAAGCAGACAGAAGACTCCAAAAAGGACAACCTGGTGGGCTGGTATCCAGGAAAGCCTGGAAGATGTTTGGGAGGCTGCAAAGGTTTAAGACTGATTCTGGAAGAACCTGAAAGGCTCAAATGTTTTTTGGGGATAGTGTGAAAAAGGTCAAAGAGGCATCCTGAAGCGTGGGAGGGAAGTGTTGCACAGAGAACCAGTATTACCGTGGACACAATCATTTCCTGTGCTTTTCCCCCGGAAGGATGGGAGATTGCAGATGGAACTGGCAACTGGGTCAAGTTAATAAATGTTGACCAAATTTCAGAAACCACCCCTGCTCCAAACCTGTAACAGCAACGTCATAAGAAGGTTTACCGATGCAGATGTGCAAATTGAAGCTTGGACAAGTTACGCTGCCTGCCTGTGGCCATAAAGGCAATCCAAGAGAAGATTTAGACCAGGACAGAGGTGGTAATCCTTATAGTATGCTCTAGCTACTATCCCACTTCTCCCCAGCCCCAGTAAATAAACCTGCCGTTGTCCTTCTTGAAAGAACTTTAGCCAGCAGAACTCTGCTGGATACGGCTCTTCATTCGTGATTTATTTCTCTAGCTGTCAGAAAGCATGCATGCTAAGGCTCAAAGAATTTTATTCAGCACATTTTACGCACAGGGGGAGCAGTCATATACTTTAAGTATGCAACTAAGGTGTTTCGAGTCACCTCCTCAGAGATGTCCATTCATCACCACTGACTATATATGTGACTATATATATACATGGCTATACAGGGTCCCAGCTTTGGTGCTTTCATTTGCATGCAAGTCAGATGCCAGGAGGAGGGTACGTGTAATGGCTTGATTACTCTCTAAACGGTGAACTTGCACAAAAAAGCTGCTTTTCGTGGTGCCAGCCAGATTATTTTCAACTACCACTGTTTTTCTTAGACAAAACTTTGCATTATGAATACCAAAATTAACGTTCGGCACGAATACCTGAATTTGAAAACATTCAAAATGTTTGGGTTTTTATTTTCCATTCGTATGTTCCATATAATAATTTAAATCAAGGACTCTAACACAGGAACTTATTCTTAATTTACAATTACTATCAACCTAACTGCATTCAGTATTAACTAGAAAAAAGACCTCTTCTCACACAAGCATCCCTACCATCATGCCTATGCTACTCTCGTCTTATTTTCTAAAGCACACATACATCACAAGAGAAACACAAACCAGGAGACAGCTTTCTCCTACTTAACAGGGAAGGAAGAGGGATTGGTCACCATTTTTCCTCTTAGGTGACGGGTGCCTTCGCCCTAGAGGGAGGGCTTCCGAGCACATGAGACTCAGCAAATGATCCCAAGGTCAGACAGTAAAATCTTTTGTCATCTGACTGACTGCTTACATTTTTTTTCTCCTGTATCTGCTTCTGACCCTAAATACATAAGAAATTTATTATGAAGATCAATAGTTTTCCAAGGAGCAGAAAGGCTCCCCAAGCCCCCTGCAAAAACCCAGCTACGACATGAAATCATTTCACACAGAAATGCTTTACTCTGATTTTTTTCTTTTAAGATGTCTCAGACTGTGACTTGTTTATTAAGAAAAACCAAGCAAAATAGCCCACAAACTTAATTTTGCCTTACCTAAGCTGACTCACCGTGGTTAGTGGTAGCAAAATATATGTTTTTGTTACTGAAGCGAGCGGCTATGACTCAGTTACATAGAGAATGCCTGTTGAATAATAAAGTATCATCTTGACAGTTTTTCAGATTCAAAAGCACTATAAGGACTCGCACAGAAAAGCTACATCTATACAAACAAAACTGTTAAATCAGCTTACTGGTAAAGACCATGCCTAGTTAACAAATGCAGCGTAGGAGATAACAGCTAGAATTCAGACTATTAAACTCCAGTGCACTTCAGGGTCGCATTTAGTAGCAGCAGGCAGAGTATCAAAAGGATGCTGAAGAAAGCCACTTGGCTTCTAGCAACAACACAGATAAGAGCCTTGAAGCTGATGCAGAAGACATTAACACGCCACTTGAGCTACGTTTCCCCAGTGGAAAGTAGCCAACGTTTTGCATGGCAAAAATATAATGTGCTGTATAGAAAGCTCTGAGCTCAAAGCAAGGAGAAGCATTTCTACTGACATTGTCTATCAAAATATTTGACTCCTCCAAACGGAGGCTAAAAAGCCTGCTGCTGCTGGGCTCCGGTCTGCAGTCACCTCAACCCTGGCACGATTCATTCTGCAAAGCCTCGTCACAACCAGATAAAGCAGTCCCAAAATTTCAAACCGATACAAGGAACGCGAAAACAGAAGCTGGTAAGAATGGAGACCCAATACATAAATCATGTAATTGTCTCAGGTGGCAAAACCATACAAAACATTGAAGTCAACAGAGAACTTAAAACTCTGAGAGATGCTACGTGCAGTTTCACCGTGGGAAGCACGTTACTGCCAAAGGCTATAAAGTGAAATTTGTGACAGAGGAAAGACTCAACAGGGCTGTAACAGTGCCAAACAGTATTACCCAGGCTCTTAATCATTAAATAAATAATTAATAATTAAATAATCATTAAATAAGGCTGCATCACAGCATATACACCTAGTATTACCAAGATGGCCAAATATTCCCCAGTCTATCACACAGGCTCATTCTTTTTAATCTTAAATGAAGCCTTAAAGGTTTTGCAATGTGAAAGGGCCAAAATGGTATAGCTACAAAATTAAGAACCAAGGAAACGTTATCTTCCTTCTGCGCTGTACACAGGATCGAATTCTCATCTTCCTATTAAAAGGAATTCCATATTGTAACAGCAGCAACAACGAAGTTAAGAAGAAAGAAGACAGAAATAAATCTCACAAACCGTATAACCGCTTCAGTGAAGTACATACCTGTCACACGTAAGTCTCTCTATCTTTGGTTATGTACATACTTCCTACATAGATCTGGTAAAAGTACAGGCGACTGTTCAGAATTTGAGATATAATGCTAAATTTAGTGGTGTTATATTCTTACCGGTATGCTGCGTTCTTAAAGAAACAAGACTTTAATAGGGCTGTAATAACGATGACTCAGGAGAGCGAGCGTTCAGGCTGGTTAAGACGGCCATAAACCAAGGGGGCAAACACTCCAAATACTTTGTTTTTTGCCTAGAGTACGTCTACAGGGGGAGAAACAACACAGAAGTATGTTGCTCCTTCCTCCCCTCCACCAGGAATTTTATTGTGACAAATTAGAACCATAAAATAATTTAAGTTGGAAGCGTCTCATGGAGGTCGTTTGGGCCAACCCCCCACAAAAGCAGGGCTAATTCCAAGCTAAACCAGGTTGCTCAGGGTGCTCTCCAGTTGACTTTAAATTTCTCCACGAATGGAAATGGCACAACCTCTCTGAGCAGCCTGATCTAGCCCTGACGCGACCGGTGCCCATTGCCTTTCTTCCTTTCCCTGGGCACCTCCGGAAGAACCTGCTTCTGCCTTCTCCGTTCCTCCCAGGAGGTAGGTGAGGACAGGGATGAGATTCCCCTCAGCCTTGCCTTCTGCACAGCAACAAAGCCAGCTCTCAAAGCTTCACCTTGCGTATCGGGCGGTGAGAAAACTGAAGAAAAGCATCCTACAGGAGGGTAAATTCTAGAAGCAGACTGCAAATCAGAACGAATTTGAAATGACGGTAGTAAGGTAAGTACAAACGTAAAACCCCTCTGCTTTAAGAGAAATCAGCAAACATACTGGGATAGCTTTCTCTAAATCTCTTGGAAACAAGACCATGGAACAGTTAAGGAAGGAGCTGCCATTATGCTGTGGTCATTAACAAATTCACCAAACTAATTTCATCAGTCGTCCCTTAAAAAGAAAAAAGAAAAACCCCAACCTATTTTTAAGAGATGAATGGAAATATGAAAAAGTTCATGACACAGTTTTCTTAAGTCCACTAAAATTGATAACTCGGTAGAGCCAGGGAATTTCCTACCAACAGTCTAGATTCCAATTCCTTGAATACTCCGCAATATTTTCTTATTTCCAGGAGGAAACAAACAATAAAAGAGAGTTTATAAAGCCAGTGTGTCCCTGCTATGTAACCTAGGTTGGCAGGAGGCCTAATTAGACAACCTCCAGAGGTCCCCTCGCACCCAGTTTTCTATGATTCTAGGAACTATAATACGTGACAAGTAAAACTAAGTATATAAAATGTGATGGTAAGTATTGTTTTGACAAGAGTTTATTAAATTCAGAGGCACAATTTGTGAGGTAACAGTATATCTATTAGAATATATTTAGTCTAAAGATACTGCATTGCTTCCCCCTACCCCGAGACTCGTTTTCTCCACTCCCTCCAGCTTCACGTTTTCCTCAAATTGTAATGTTTCTTCAAATTTGTAATTTTCTCCTTCTTCAGAACAGAAGGGAACTAATTCCTTATGAGAGCTTATTATCACAGAGATTGCTTCTACAGTAGTACCTTGGTACCCACTTATGTTCTATAAATGCTAAGAAAAATTACATAATGTTATCTCATAATGGTACAATATTCTCTATCAGGGAAGAAACTCTTTAAAATGTATAAATTAAGAGAAAGGTGGACTCAATCTGAAAACGGACACAAGAGATTTGTCTAGAAAACAGCTAATATTCTGATAAATGGAGGTATTGGAATTAAAATGTGCTCCAAAAAGCTGAATTAATATTTCAAAATTATTTTGTTCAAAAAGTAAAAATAAAAGCTAAATAAAAGCCAGAGCAATTTAGTTAGCATCCTGCGTTTCTCTATAATCAGATTAAAATATCATCAAGAAGTAAGGACACTGTTTTGGTTTTAGTACTAATTATCAGGTATTTTAAATTATTAGAAGAAATATGTTTGATTCTTTTGAATATTTTAATGTTCAACAATGGGAAACGTTGGGTTTCCACTGTCCATCATGGAAACTGCCTGTAATGCCATCACTCTCTGCCATAATACAACAAACACTGAAGAGGAAGAGAACTTGGTAGCGTTAATAAATCCTATTTTGAAATACCTTTACCACGTGGATCTCTAGGCACAAACTGATAATCAGACCGTGCAACGTGTACAACAGAAGCTGGAAACTGATAACCTGGCAAGATGCGTTGCAAAGTCCGTCCTTCACTTAGTGTCATAAGCAAACTGAGACAGAAGGAGGGAGAGTTTAGGCCTGGTTCTATGTATCTGCTGAGGATTGTGACTTGAAGCGAGGTTAAGATTTCTGGGACCTTCTTTTGTAGTGTTTTTAATATCGCTTAAAGCTTCCAAATATCGGAATAAACACTTCCATACTTATGCTTATAAATCTTAATAACCAAATACATTCCCATGACTTATTCTATGCCTTTTAAAGGAGGCATTGGACAGCTTTTTCCTCCAATGCATGGGATGGGAATGCGCATTTGGTGCCCCAGATGTAAACCATGATTAGCTCCATGCTCTTTCTCACGTTCCTCCCCCCGCCCTGCGCACGAGGACCCCCCAGGTCACGCACTTGCTGGTGCCACCGGTTCAGCAGCCTTCCCCCTTGCTGTCACACCCCTGCCCACGTGCAAGATGCAGTTCAGCTGCGGATCACAACCAACCACCTACAAATACTACGTGCCGTGACAGTGCGAAAGCTGTCGTGGCACAAACGTATTAATCAGGTGTTTAAGTGTAAGAAAAATAAGGTATAGGTTTGGTTCCCGTACACCGATTTTCTGCCCCTAGGTTGACAATAAAGGCTCTGGGGCCACAGCATACTTACGATATTGATAACGCCTACCTTAATGCTTATTATCTAATACAGTCTCTTCATATATGCATTTGGGAAGACAATTTCGTATTTGAAGCGTATTAAAAAGTATTTCATTATCCCAGATTTGTTTTCTAACTCTAGCAATGTTCCCCCCGACGCCGAGCTAGAGCTTGATAATATGGTGATAACGGCCTGAATTAATAAGCAGGTGATAGCCGACACAGTTAATTAACATATTACAATTGCAGTTGAACTAGAATCATGAAACGTGTAATTTATTTCTTATTATGAGCCAGCAGGTACAATAAAGTTCCCTACTTAAAATTTTTCAATTTCATCACAGACCACAAAAAGTCAAAAGCTATTCTAGTCAAACCTCAATGGTTAAAACATCTTTTATATTCATATTTTAAATTTGTTACCCATTAGTGTTACCTTAATTTCTTTCTCAACTCTTCATATTGCATTTCAGCCTACCAATTTACATTTACGGAGACAAGCTGAGGTCACCAGCCAGATCTACCGGCTTTTAAGAAAGAAAACTAGTAAATTGGGCAGCTATTATAAAAAGACTACTGATACAGAGAAAGCAAACACATCCTACACAGGATCACTCACACAGGCGCAATCTTCGTTTACCTTGTACTATTTATATTAACCTAATGAATTAAGGCTAGTGAAATTACCTCATTAATTCTTAAGCATACATTCTAAAACTAAGCAAACTCACCTCAGGATAGAAGATCCGACTATGAATCAATGCAAAACAAGGCAAAAAATTACAGGGGAAGTAGGAAATCTCAAAGATTTACAGCTAGGACTTCATGAGAAAGTGCTAGCTCCTCACATTGCAAGAAACCGTACTAGTCCGGAGTAGAACATGAAAAAAGCAGCGTGAAGCGTCATGCACTGAAGAGGCAATTGCTCACGTGTGTCGAACGGTATCCATTACTAAACATTAACATTTTAAATTTTTAGTGAAAATTACCAGATTCCACAACAAATTCTAAACTTTTCATATAAAAATAAATTCACGGCAATCACTACAACACAAGGAAAAAAAAAAAAAATCTAACTCCCCCAAATTTGAAATAGATTATTGTATTAGTTTGCCGAAAAGAAAAAAAAAAAAAAAAACANNNAAAAAAAAAAAAAAAAATCAAAAGATAACCACAAGTTCCATAACTCTAATGGCTTAGTTTTCATCCACTCATCTTTCTTGACATGTGGTAATACAAAATAAATGCTTATACTTTTCATTTATCATATTTTATTATGATTTTTATTTGCCTGTGCAAATATTAATGAAATATTACTCTAAGGATATGAAACATTACAATAGGAATGTCCTCAATTCTATGAGGACTGCTTTGCTAGGCACACATCATGGGAACAAAAAAAAAAAGGCACATTTTAAATGGATTCAAGAACGCTCAAACGTTTTATACGTTTAAAGATCTCCGTTGCCTTAAAACAATATTGTATGAATGCCTGCAGAGGCCCTGATTCAACAAAACAAATACAAAATTGATTTAAAACCAGAAGTGCAGAAAAACTCAAAACCAGAACTAAGATACACACAATTATGAAAACAAACCCCTGGGTCTGATATTATCACCAACATCAGTGTCACAAAGACAAAAAGAAAGCAGGCAGGTCTTTCCCTTCTTCTGACCTTTAGCTCATAAATCTGGCAAATCTTTCTATGAAATTTGAAGTATTTTAATGAAAATATAAATTTAATTTGTCCAAATTTTAAGTCCCATCTGACTTGATCATCTTGGTCTAAATCCTTTGACATCAAAGTAAACCCCATCTGTTTACTACAGTTTTATTTCCAGACACCCATCTTGGTTTCCCGTCTTGATTTGCTTAAAGGGTCTCACAAGGGCAGAGTAACATGGAGAAGTGAGAGCTGTTACAACAGGAGTCCATCACTACCTCTCCTTCAAGCTATTGTTATAGGCAGCAGTATGCATCATCAATTACAAAGCAAACGTATCGGGAACAATGCTGAATGAGCAAAACTCCTTAATTATTTTAAGCCTAGCTTTTCCATGGAATATGATTTCTCTTTTCCAGTTAAAAAAACCCCCGCAAACCCAAACCAAACAGCGAAAAACCACAGGCTAAGAGTCTATAACTTAAACTCCTCAGAGTACTGATAATTTACAGTCACAGATTTTATAAATTTATTTCCAACTGTGTTACTTTAACTTGCTGCACTTCGAATAAATTGGACAATGAAAAAAAAAAAGTTAATCCATTTCCGCTCTCTAGTTAGTTATATACGTCAGGTAACGCTACATTTGTCTTGTAAGCAGCGCAGACCTAAACTATCAAACAATATTCTGAAATGTTACCAGAAAGCGATGGGAGAAAAAGTTATCACAACCTGTACTACACTTTGCTACTTCCTCCATGTTATATTTTTTTTTAATCTTTATTGTTTGCATGTAGTTTCCTTTCCAACTCTTTCCTCCAAATGCTCCTTTGTACAGTGCGTTAGTAATTATGGTGATACGAACAGACCTCTTATAGCTTAAGACCATACAGCAGTTCGGTACCTGGATCTAATTTTCCGCAGAACGAACAGGGGAGAGCACAGAGGCAGAACAAAACAAGAAAAGGACGTCCTTGCATTTAATTATTTATTCGTTCTCTGTGTATGCTGCATATATATATGTATGTATACATATATATATATGGACAACGTCATCCTAAGTCAAAGACATAACAAGAACATGGAAAAAGATGCCTCAACATCTTTGGCAGCAGTCCCACAAAGTGTCCTGAAAGAAGTCAGCAGAAATAAATAATGACATACCGCAAGAGTTATGAAGGCCTAGAGGGGAAAAATCTTGGAAAATTTCAGAGAAAATGCGGATATGGAAAACAGGAATTTCTAGGCAGAAACCAAAATGAAACTTTCACACGGACTACTTTCTCTCAGAATGAACGCTGATATAATTTCTAGCGTTTAAAAACGTTTTATGAACGCTCTCCTTCAGAATGCCTTCTGTAGTTAATATGTACTTCAAATGAGCCACAGATGAATACGAGTTGGAAGAGAAGCCATCCAGTTCAACCCTTTTCCCCAAGACAGATTCGACTACATTATGTCATTCCTGACATATTTGTCTTGTCTGTTCTTAATGACTGCCAATGAAGAAACTTAGCAATTTCCCAAAGCCAGCTACTCCAGTGTTTCACAACCTTTAGCATTTAAAAGTCTTCCCTATTTTCTAACCTGAAGTTTTTTCTCTATTCGAGAAAGCCCCTCCTTTCCTGTACCAACCATCACGACACTGAAAACACATCGTGCCCTTTCTCTTTGCATAGCTCTTAAAATACTGAAGACTTATCATGTCCCGTCTCATTTTTCTTTTCTTTAGACTAAACTACTCCATTCCTTCTGATCTCTTCTCCACAGTTATCTTTCTGAGATATCTGATCACCCTTATCTGGACACTATCCAATTATGCACATTGCTCTTGGAGAGCGATGCCCAAGTTTGGGCACGAGTGCTCCAGCTGTCGAGCAGAAGGGCTGCCTCACATATCTACCAGGCTCCCCTGTTTATACAAACTGGTATGATGTTTGCCTTTTTTTGTAACAGCATGACATTGCTGACTTTATAATCAGTGCATGATTCACCATAATTCCAGCTACTTTTCTAAAAAAAATGCTGTCTAAGTGTCGTTCGCCATCCTCTGCTTGTAAAGATATTCTTGCTCCAGCACGGTATCTTCTATTTATCACTGCTGACTTCAATTCTGCTTTTTTTTTCCCCAGATTATTTCTCTAATTTGTCACGATGATTTTCCCTATCGCTACAGCCCCTTAGTGCTGGTGGCCCCTCCTAGCTTCGTGGCATATTTAATCAGAACATTTTCTTTCATCACCCAGGCTCTTAGTGGAAACACTGATCAGAATTAAACTCGGGACCGGTGACTGCCAAGTCTCTTTACTTCAGAGCAGATGAAGTGTCAGACCGTCTCTCCATACTTAGGGCTGATATTCTGCAGTCCTTCATATCTTGTTAACTACAGAACAGGGAATATACATAATGGAGTGTTACATACATTTCCCAGTATTCCCATCAAGTCTTTGAGACCCTTTGTTTCAACTCGGAGCATAGAAGATAACTTCCCAGCCACACCCCATCGTACCGGATCCTTCTCAGAGCAACCAAACTGCTGAAACTGGAGTTTGGATCATTATGCACCCAGGAGGCAGGGAAAGAGAAGGCTCACCGAGAAGTCTGAACCCCCAGAACACAATATTTCTGTTTGCTTGCAAGTCAGCTGCACTGCTTTCAATTCAAAGTATTTTAACTTTCCTCCAGCCTATTTCTGTTTGTCAAAATAACTCTTGGTTTGCTGAGACATTGTCATTTTTAATGGTGGACTACCTATTGCTGCACAGGGATGCCTACAAGGGAATACATACTAACTAGCTATATACAGCTATATGTATTTGTAGATGTGTAATATTTCTATAATTAGACAACAGATATAATTATTTATATTAAAATAACACTTTGCTTCTGCTTACTGATAGTACAATCTATTTCTGCCTGCTTTGGATGAACAAATTCTCAGTATTTCATTTTATCCCAGGGAAGAAAAAGGATTTATTTCCCCAGACCTTCAACGTTTCCCAACACCTTCCATCTCCGCATTCCATTCATCACGGAAAGCTCGTTCTTGAGATTAGCGTAGGGCTTCCATGATTCATAAGCGTTCGCCGTAAAAGGGAGTTCAGATTCCTTAGTGATCTGTAACCCTGGCTGTGCATCGGTTTCTACAAACAGAGCGCCCCGCTCTTGCGTAGGTCAGGAACCTTCCTGTGGCCCAAAGGGATTCCAGTGCACATAATGGTCCTAAGGTTACAAGTCTGATGGTCAGCAGAGGACTGGGAGCCTAGAAGAGGAAGTAGTTGTCTGCTGCCTACATAATGCCAGAAACATTTATGGCGTATTATGTCTAGATTCCTTCTTTTCTTATCAGTCAGTCTTATTTCTCAAATTCCTTTGCTAAATTAAGTATTGCTCCAGCAAATACAACTACACTGCACAATACCCTCTACAGAATTGGGTCAGCTACCCCAACAGATGTTCATCTAAGCTTATAGTCTTTTTGTCTCACCAGCTCAAAGGAATACTCCTCCTTTTGGTCATAATCTTGCAAAATTTCTTAAAAAACTCTGGGAAACTGTCCACACACTGACTGTGCTTCAATAATTCTTCATTTAAAAAGGAGATGACTCTTCATGATAATGTAACTTAACAAACTATCTAAATAAGCAATAACACGCGACCATAACAAATCAATCTTATACTCTCTACCTCATCTCAATCCACTCTCGTACACGCACGCGCAGAAAACTTCACACACAAATAATCTTAGATTTTCTTAATATGTTACGTGACCTGTATCGTTCCGTAAATCAAGATCTTCTAAAACCGTGCTACCAAACCGGTCTACGAGATTATTGATGCAATGAAAAATCGTCAAGGCTATTAAGCACACAGATAGAACGGCTAACTCAATAAGTGCTCGGCCAGCCGGCTGCTGGGCGCAGGCTGAGCACCCTTCTGCGTTCTTAACCCCTTTTCCTAGATGGGCAGAACTTGAAGACTTGAAGTCTGAGCCACTATTTTTTACGTTCTTCTATGTAAATTACAGTAGGATAACCAACAGAAATGTGTTTATTTTTCACTGCTTTCGTGGATGAGTTAAAAAGTAGTCTCTTAGTTTAGCTGCGTTCTGTACCACGCTCGTGTGTCTCTCTATCTTAAGGATACTCCGGCACGGCTGATGAACGCGCACGTGCAAATTCCTTCTCGCCTAACTCAGTGCCTGTGTAAGATAGTTTTCACCTCCGCACTAGTTTAAAGCTAGGTATCCTGAGCTATTCTGCTTAAATTGTTTAGTTTATTGAGGCGTGCCTATTACTTTCAAGGAGAAAACGACAAAAAAAATACCGTATCACGCAATACACTTGGTCTGGAGTACAACTTAAGTTCACTCACACCCTTTGGGAGAGGGGGAAAAAAAAAAGCCAAACATGCCTACAGTCTTTCTACAATTTCTCAACGGGTCAATAACCTCTTGAGTACAGGCAGGCCGCTGCCCTGCTCAAACCAGCACAAAGCAACAATAGGGATGAGTCTCCAAAAACCACTGCTGATCAAATTTTCAGTCCAGCTGTAGGATCTCAGGCAGGAACAGCCGCGGTCCCAGGAGCAGCCCAAGCCAGAGCAAACTCTCTCGCCCAGGTCACTTCTGCGATCGCAGCCGTGCAGCTGCGGAGCACGGGCTGAGCTGCTTCCCGAGAGCCGCCTCCCTTACCTCCCCGCGTTGGCCCCAGCGCAGCCGGCCGGCAGAGCACATCACATGTGGCACTCAGCCCACTGGCTCACGCTTTTCTTCTCTGTTCCCAAGATTCAGCTCAGCTGCAACCCCCTCCCCACACCCATAAATAAAGCCCAAAATACAAAGCTGTGGAAGCCAGCCTTACTATTAGCCTAAAAGCAATAGCTTTTGATGGAGTGAATGGGGAAAGAGGTAATGCTGGCGGAAAGCAAGAAATGAAAGTAGGCCAAAGCCTCAAGCACAGGACATGAGAAAGCAAACGGAGGGAAGCAGAAGTGGTCAGAAAGACAGGCTCGCCAGCTGTTATGCTGTGGGACGGCACGAAGGGGAAAAATGAGCTAATTCTACCTCTTCCTTTTAACATGCCACCTCCAACCTCCTTCCCTGTGCTCGTTCACCAGCACAGGACAGCTACCAGAAGAAGGGTCTCTTTACTAACACAAGCCTTAGAGGGACTGCCTGGAGACCTATGAAGAATTTAGAGCCTTCGACGTCTCTTTGCCTGAAGTCTAACTTCCACTTGGCAACGTGAGCTGGTGCTCCCTAATGAGTCTGGTTTACACAAGTCCCTCTGTTTTTCATGGATCAATCGGGTAACGTTTGGAACACGTTAAACGTGGTGTGTGTATTGGGAGGCATGGAGCATCCGGGTGATCCTTCAGTGGACGAGCAGGCTTTTAGCCTTGAACCAACACATTTTGGAATTCAAGAAATAACAGCGCTTCTCCTGGATTAGAGGTTTCTGAGTCCTGGCATTTTAATTAAGGTACCTCTACTAAGAAAGCATTAAAAGTAGTTATCACTAGCATTCACCTTCAGCCAGAAGGGATAATAGTATCCTCTGAATCTGCCTTGTCAACACTCTACCCAAACCTATTAACCCAGCGCCACTCCCTCCCTTATTTCTCAGTCGTGCGAGGCAGTGCCTTCTCTCTGCCGTTCCTTTTTCCCAAAGTAGAACAACATGAAAAAAATGTGTTTTAGACCAGCAGACTAAGAAAATAAAAACGAAGTCTAAGCAAATTTCTTTCTTTCCTATAAAAAGTTCCAAACCCAAAGTAGGCAGCTTTGCAGAACCATTTCCGCCTGACCAGCTGATGAAAAGAGCAGGGCTCCTCAGAACACGCCTACCTTTTACTATTAGTATATATTTACGCACAAACCGCTCCATATTTAACGAAGGACTAAAATAGTTAAACAGAGTTACTGTTACTCCTTACTTTACTTTTATTCTTTTTCATGTTTAGACAACCTCTGCCGTCTCCAAGAGCCAACGCAGCACCCTGGCTCCCCTGGAACCCAGTCGTCCCCTTCCTCCAGCCGCTGCCTGAGTCATTGTTGTGCGGCATGACATTCCCTTTGTAAAGCACTGGTTCCCAAACCACCGTCCTCAGAAAGCTGGCTGGCTACACGCTGCTGGCGCAGGTCCTTGCTTCCAACTGCTGCGCGGCTTTAAAGGCAACCAAGACGCATTAAACACTATCCTGAGACACATTTCCCTTGTAAGCTGTTACTTTAGTTGCCGCAGGGCAACTACGTTCTTGTGAATGAGTGAGTACGTGTCTCAAAATAACTTCTAAGACACGGTCCACATAAAGAAAAAGGAAAAAACCCAAACAAACCAAAAAACCGCGTGGGGAAGCCTTGCTCGAGATAACGTGTCAGCTCTCCATGCACATCTCTCTGGTCCAGCAAGTCTGGGAACTAGACCGAGAGCGGGAATTATCTCCAGCTCTACCATATGGAGATGCAAGACACCAGGCCAGTTGCTCGCTTTATTTAAACATGTTGTTTCTTTTGCCGGCAATATTCACATTGCCTTGTTCCTGTTTATACTTAAGGAAAGGAGAAAATAAACTATATAACTTTTTTCCTCTCATTTTGTTTTGCTCTTTTAAGAGTTCCCTGTTCCTGTCAAAGTGAGTTAAGCTAAACAGAAACAAGGCATTTTTGTTCCAGAGTAAATGTGTCCACACTTGGAGTTATTTGGGAACTGTTCCTACAGTTCAAATGCCCCCCCCCCCCCCCCCCCCCCGGCCTCAATCCTTATTAACCTTCACATGGAAGAAGGCCCTTCGGTTGGGTAATTGGTTATTTACTTAATAGACCACAATAAAACACAATTTATCGGAGCCGGCAAAGCACACTGTACCAACCCACTGCCTTTACCGTTTTGGTGAGGCACCTATTCTAGTGGCTTAAGAGAAAAGTTTCTAAGTGTTTGCAAAGCGGCAATCGCATCATGACAAGAGCGATACGGCAGCTCGGAGGATCCTGAAAGAGAGTCTGGATTCCCTGCGCTCATCCACATGCGACACGCCGGGGAATCGTCTCATAAATTCAATACAACCCTCAGAGAGAACTCGCGTTAAGTCGAGGTTCAGCGAGCCCCGTGATCCAACGCGCCGGCTGCAGTGAACGTACCGGAGAAAACGTAACGCTTTCAGTTCCCTAACACGGACTCCTCCCGTGAGTCGCTCTGAAATGGCACAGAAAATCTAAGCTGACCGCTTCCCAGTAACAGCAACGTTACTTGACAACTAGCACGTCTGTTTGTAACGCAGTCAACGTAAACGTACTATAGCACTCTGCAGGGGCAGCTCGCAGCGCTGAATCCTTATTGGCTCACAGAGCGCGAGTTTTTATTTCGCTATTTCAAACGTATTAGAAAATCCGCTTCGTTCAAGGTTTTTAAGCGCGTCGGCAAGAGGCACCTCTCTGCCTACAGGATAAGACAGAGGTGGACCTAGCCGGGTGCGACCCCTGCTCTTTTCAACAGGGACAGCGTTCAAGCCGGTGAGGCGAATGACGAAGTAGCAAACTTACTTTCCAGTGATAAATTGGCTTCTGGATGGCGTGCACATAGGCTGAACATAATAGTTCTCCAGTTTAACCCCTTCGGCAGCTAGCTTGTCCAGCGTGGGCGTCCTGATCTCCGAGCCGTGGTACCCTACGTCTCGGAACCCCTGATCGTCAGCCAGGATGAAGATGATGTGCGGCTGCGAGCCGGGGGCGCCGGCCCCCAGCTCCCCTCCCGGCCCGCTCCTCGTCGCCTCCGTCTCTCCGGGGCCGAGGCCGAGGCTGTCCCAGGACAGGTAGCCGTAAGCCAGGAGGCTGAGCACCGAGAGGCCGGCCAGCACCCCCAGGGCCAGCATCCTGCCCTTGCAGAGGCGGTGAGGCCGGCCGCGCCCGCCGCGGGCAAAAACCTATTTGTACAATG
>WAAD01027806.1:123509-138458 GCA_013389945.1 Fregata magnificens
GGGGTCGGGTTGCCCCCCACCCCCACCCCCCCCGAAATATTGTTTTAAGCGTTTCTGAAATCGCCACAAACATCTGGAAGGTATGAATGTACCGGATTTGTTTTCAGCCACAAACCGGTCCTAAATCCCAAACCTTCCAATTCTGGTAAGGCTGTGGCCGATGCGAGGAATGTGCCTTTTCAAAGTACTATCGTTTTTTAAAATTCGGGTTAAAGTATGTGAATGTGCTGCAGTTGCAAAATGCAACTTCCCCCCCGTCCACCGAAGCAAGCAGAAACTTACGTTCATGCACGATTAGCCTAAAGTGAAGTAAGTGTGCAGGTCTGACCTGTCTAACGTGAGTCATCGTGACAGGAACAGCTTTTACTCAAACTAGATTTTATAAAGCATTAACTCTTAAACAGCCGCTTAGACAAAATCCTATAGCTACCGCACCTCTGCGCTGGCAGCCCTCAGAACCTCCGGCTGGTCCCTGCTACCGGCCGGGCTGGCCGGTATCCCTCCCTCAGGAACGCTTCTGCCTCTTAAGAGCTGACGGATTCTGGTTCTGAAAGTTCACTATACTCTTAAAAGTTCACTCTGCTCCCCACGGCTCTGAGCGATACCGCCTCAAACAGCCTTCTGTAGGACACAAGTATTTTTGGATGGGGAGGGAGCAGGGGGGCCTCTTTTCTCATGGAGCACAACTTCTCTCTTGCACAGCGTGCTATTCACTTGTGCACTGCAGGAAAAAAAATCAAATCAGCTGGAGTAGCCTCTCTAATGAAAAGTTCCTAACGTCAGCATTATCGTATCGGAACAGAAGGGGTGGCGTGACAGTCAATCTAATGGTTCCCAGAATTAATATTTTTCTCCCAGGTACACCTTCCAATGGACGCTTCGAAGACGTTTCCATGCGCTAAACGGATACAGCAAACACGAGAAGCAGCTTCTTAACTGATATCCGTAGCGTGCGTATCGGATGTCGAATGTTGGCTTACACACTTTAATTACGTTCAATAACATTGTCTAATGCGAGCGTCTGGACTTTGCCTGCCCAGATGTCTGCACAAATGGAATTCAGTTCGTAACAGTGCTTGGTGTCCTTGTTCTGCAGAGGAAAAAAATGAAGTAATGCTGTCTTCAGGCAACTTTAATTTGGGTTGAATCTAACCGATTTCGTGCAACCTGATGTGAACAGAAATGTCCCCGCTCTAAAATTTCCACTGAAAAAGAGCTATTCAGAAATAGCTAAGCGTTGTGCTGCAGTTTACAATGCTGCAGCAGGGAGAACATGGAAGTAAAAGCGGATTTAGCGATTTTCATGTGCCACCACCTAAGGGCTTGTCCATACTAGAAAGTGATATTGATACAATTACATCTGCATTGTAAAACCTACAAAGTTTAACTCCTGAGGTAGAACACCTTTTCCTGAAATCGGAGGAACTTTACAGCACGTTAGCTCAAGTTCTTTTCCAAAAAAGAAAAAACAAAACCCTTCCAAAACCTTGAACTGAAGAAACTGATATGGCATTTCATATACTGAAATGACATTCCCTTTAAAAGAGTTCTCTATTCAAACTTTTTACTCCTGCTTTTTCCCCACGTTTACAAGCCCAGAAGAATGTACCTAGAAACCTAAAACTAGAAATGGTAAAACGCAAATCGGATTAGTAATGCTAGTTTGCCTTTAACCCATCCACTGCAAAATGGCAAACAAAATATGATGTCCTTTTAATATAAGCTGTAAAAGCACCATGGACCCAGACAAACGTAGAGCGTCACGCTAAACATCTGATCAAACATATACATACTTTCTAGTAGTTAAATATGTTTTTCATTAATTCTTTTATCTTAAAAAATACCAAACACCAGCTATCACAGCACACTTATATAATCCACGCATTATGATATCCACATGCAGTTATCTCTAACTAGCCATATATGATTTTGCTTATATAGTCAAAATACTTCCAACACATCCCAAATATTCAGATTGGCAAGAGGCTGGCTAAAGGGGACCATTCCCGAGTAGGTGACCAACGTCGGTGAGCAGAACTACAGAATCATCTAAGAGAGAGTTTGGAAGTAAGATTGTTTGAATAGTCGAAAAAAATATATATATCATTAGGCAGATGCAACAGTTTACCTCCCTAAAGAGCACAGCTCATTAGCAGGCAGCAGGAGAACGCAGCCTTTGATTTTCCAGTGCTGCCTCATGGCAGTGGCCTTCTTTCTTTATGGGCCTGACAAAACTTCCCCCCCCTTTTGTAAAAACAAAAGTAGGCTTATGTCAGCAAAATACTCTGCTGACCTTCAAGTAAAGAGGGCTTGGAAGATAACGTGCTATTAATATTCCACTTAAGAAAATATTTGTAGGCATTCAGGAGTTGCGAGCGTGGTTTATACAGCCCGTTCGGGATGCTCAGTGAAAGGAACAGAAGAGTTGTGAAAGCTGGAGGAAGTGTTTTTCCCGTAGGGAAAAAAAAATACAGAACCTTCACGGGAATTTAAACTTGAGTGCGGTGAATGCATTAATTCACACACACAGCAGTTAAAATTGAATTTATTATACCGTTAGGAAACACTATATTTTTAGTACTTGTTATGCAGTCTCTGCGTCTATTGAGACCGTCAAATTAACTCAATTAAAGATGTGCAGAGAGGATGCCTTTAGTGGCAGGCTCATCTGCCGTTACCTTCAGTCAAGGCAGGGGGCTGTTAAACACGCCCTTTTCTAGTTGCTTCACATCAGGCCGACATCCAGCCTTTCTGTTTCTGACACATACATACCTGACACACAAATATAAGCCCAAGAAGATAGCAGCTTTCTAAAGTTAAGCGCAGCTGAAAAATTAAAGGAGACCGTCCCTTCCAAGCCAATCACGACAGAGCGCAGGGGGTCAGTACTAGCACAGACAGCAAAGAATTAGGCTGTTTGAAGGAGTTCCTGTCCCGCGCCTGGGTTCCGAGGAACGGCCCGGGAGGTGTGACTCAGAGGGACATCTCTGAGTCACAGCTCCGCTCCTATTCCCTCCACGCCACCAAGCCGCTTGCTGCTGGACTGGGCCAGGTTTAGGGAACTGGGAATCTAAAGTGTTGGTTTGTTTTGGTTTTTGGTTTTTTTTTTTTTTTGGGGGTGTGGGGGAAGCTGTTTTAAAATGAGACACACCTTGGAGGATGCAGATAAAAATGTTTTGCCGAAAGGAAGATAACACATATTATATTTTCTATCTCTGCCCTGCCCAGCCCTCTCTGCCAGCTGCTGCAGAAATAAGCTGCTCCTGCGGCACAGGAGGAGACTGGCACGCAGCTCCGGTGGGAGCAGCCAGTCAAGGCTGGGAGACGCAATCTCTTGTTCCTTGTGCCAGTGCACATCCTGAGAGGGGATCGTGCTCCCCATCGAGTTCAAGAGACACAGGACTAATAATGGTAAATGAGGTCTTGGGAAGGTAGTTTGTAGGAAAAAATAGATTTAAGTGCTAACGCTCCTACAGTAATGTTATAACTGTTCTTCTAGCACTTAGTACAATCTTGGAAAGGTAATTCTTCCTAGTTGGAGACTACGTGTTCCTTCTTAGCTAGCAGGCAAAGCTGTCAGTAACAAGAGAGGTTGCAATTCAGTATGTGCGTTCCAGTGCTCTTCCTGGTTATGCCTGAGGCCAGAAAACTTTGTCTGCTTGAAGAACAGCTTTTTGAACTGTTATTTTTAGCTTAACAGCTACAACCATCGTAAGAGCAAAGCAGGCTTTGGCCTACGCACACGGTTAATATTCTTCACGTTTCCAAGAGCAGGAAACATAACTAGGCATTTCCTTTTACCCCGGTTAATTTTTGCACACCCCTGTCCTCAGCGTACCTTCCTAGTGGGGAAGGGAAAAAGCAGGACTTCACTGCGTTCGGCTTCCCAGGTGGATGCCGTGCTTTTGCCCGGCACTCATCACTGGAAACAGCTTATTAGAAACATGAATAAAAACCTGGTGAGTCATGGGACTTACATCATTCCCTTTGCCTTCGTTGGTGGAGCCCGGTCATTAATTTACAGATGTGCTACTTGTGAATTATCAGATTCCACCCGTGGCTTACTCCCTGGTTGATGATGACATAACCAGAACTTTGCTGTTAACTTATTCTATATTTAACACAGATTTTCCTCAATTCCCTGCCCTGCTTCACAGGCAAAGGCCCAGATTCTGATCTCAGCTGCTTGCAGTGATGTAAACACGCAGTCGCTCAGCTGATGCCGATAAAGTCACTCTGGAAATTTAGGACTTGACCTTAGATACACCTCTCCTGTCAGTCCCTGTAATGACTGAAGCAACATGACTTTAGAGCTGGTGGTTGCCTTCCTGCAGGACTCTCCCATTTCCCAGTTACGCAAGGTTCGTGATCCCAAATGAAACAGAACCAAATCTTCAAATTTGTACAGTCCTGCTGAAACAACTGCTTCTGGAAAGAGCAGCTGGATGCTATGCTGCCTAGCGTGCTTCCAGAGGAAAAGGGGACGTTTTAGTAGCAGATGCCAGGGAAAGTCCTTACTGAAAAAAGGGTCACGCAGTTCTCGGTGGCATTAGAGATGATATAACCCCTCTCAACACGAAGTGGCTATGCCACTACATGGTAGTTAGGTTTACTTACCAGTTAGGAAGCAAAAGAGCTGCGTTTGCTGCATTTAGGCATTTACACCATCTATTCACTGCCAGGGCTTCTCAGTTGTAATGGCAAAACAGAATTTTGCTGCCCCAAGGATGAGGACAAAATCATTTCTTTCGCATGGGCAATGGAGCAGCTCCCTTACACGCGTTTCTGAACGCCACCCCAGGCACCTCTCAGGACTGAAAAGTGAGCAAGCTTTGTAGACCCTGTTTGGTGATCTGTCACAGCCGTGCCTGTGCTTGGCCACGGATCCGCATCTCTGATGCTGTCATCAACACGCGTAAGTCCGCTGATGGTGGGTTTCTGCTGCGACAACGCTAGTTCTCAGGTAAGGCCACCCTTAACCTCAGATACAGACGTAGACACAAAATCTCCTTCGATTTTTTTTTTTTTTTTAAATGCTACAGTCTGGATGTTAGTAAGGGGCGTGGACATTTTTCTGGCTTTACTGAGTTTCTGAAGAGCCCAACAATCTGAATAGGTTACAGTGCACATTTAGAGGCTGCCATAGCCATCAGCACGTCACTGCTTTGAAGCTTTGGCACGCTATTGTTAAAATCTCTTCCTCAGAGACCAGCTAGATGCTCCAACACAGTTTCCTTGCAACAAAAACTACAGAAGGAACAGTCTCATTTGTTCCTAGGGTTTTTACACACAAGGTCACCTGTCTTGTTTAAAACTTGTCTTAATATTAGTGCAGTTGAAAAGGCCAGAGCAAGAGGACTGGGGCAAGGCATGACCTTACAATGCAACATAAATCGAGAAAATTTAAACAGGATGGATCTTTTCAGAATAATTAAAGTTTTACAGTGGAAGAGAAATCTTTCTCTTTGTAAAGAAAAAAACTTTTCTAGTTTATGAGGGATAATACCACAGCCTGCTGCAAGCGTTTCGCCAGCTGCCTGTCATTCACAAAACAGTACGTTTTTTTCCCAGACAACAGTAAAGCTGAAAATACAGATTGGTCAAAAGGGTACAACTGTAGCAAAATATAATTCTAAGTATTGCTTTTGGCCTCGTGAAGTATTTCTTTTCAAGGTTACGGTGCACAGCTGCAACAAAGCTGTCCCCTTCTAATGCGAGCTTTAAGGGGGAGGGATGCTTTTAACTCGGAATGGTGCATGCTCCTCAGAAGAAAGAATGCTAACGAAGTGCTTGTAAGGCTCAGGATGTTTTAAATAGTTGTTAAATACTAGAAATGGCATTTGGATGACTCACTGCTACACCAAATACAAGCTTCGGGCCATGCGTATAGAACTTTACACATTGTAATGTCTGAGATTACTTTGGTAATAAGTTTTAATTATACCTTTTAATGATTGGCAATTAAAACAAATCTAAATACATTTTCAGAAGGTACCAGCTGTGCCTGACCAAAATGGAGGTTACAACATAATTATAGCAAGCACATACAAACACGTTTGCATACACTTGGAAGTGCTTCCTATAGTTATGTCCTGTGCTCACCTGGAGGGCAATGGGAAAGACTTTTCACGGATATGTCTATCACAGTCTTCATTATTCATTTCCATAGTCTAACATTACGCTTCTGTCAGTCGTCCTCCTTAGTTCTTTTGGAAATATAGCCAATAATGGTTCCATCCTTTCAGATATATTTAAAAATGGCGACAAATATTCTGGCACAACTCACATCTACTTCGATATTTATAGTCTTGTCCCACCCCAAAATGTTTTAGCAGTTGCTGGCCTCTTAGGAATCTACAAAATTTTCAGGGTACGCAACTGTTGGAACTCCTGTTACAGAAGATGTTGGCCTCAGAGCCTCTGGAAATTTCCCTTTTCTGTGAGGAACGGCCACGAGCTGTGACGAGCCTATACTCGCTGCAATTTCTGACAGTCTAAGTGCGCGCTAGTGCAATGTGCTTTCTTCTGTTGCTGTTTTATACTAGGCAGACCGCTGCGTGTTGAACTAACCGAATCATTTTATTTGCACAGTGCTAATATAACCTTGTGTCATTTGCGTCTTGGAGGGCTCTTCTTTCCTTCTCCAGCTTCATCTCTACAGTCTTTGATATACCCACTGCACAGGAGATAGCATTTATGGTGGTGAGCCTGGAATTATTGTTATTATTATTATTATTATTATTATTATTATTATGATTATGATTATGATTATGATTATTATGATGTGCGTGCTGACTGACACCCCAGCGTGCGAGTATTGCTTGTGCCATTGGGGAGATTCAAGATTTGCGAACAAATATTTCATGAAATATTCACTGCTTACTTGACAGTGGTTGCAGAATGCAGTTTTATACCAAAAAAAATGCCGTAAGAAAGGTAACATGCACTAAGTGGTGACACGTATGTAAAAAGATGGTAGTCATTGACAGAGATGGCTGAGCTCTAGTATATGGCAAAGCCATATCTAGTGGCCCGACAAGGTCTAACAAGAGGTAGGCAAACTTACTGAAGGCGCACTCAATCCCCTCATCCAGATCATTGGTAAAGTTATTAAACAAGACTGGCCCCAGAACCGAGCCCTGGGGAACACCGCTCGTGACCGGCCGCCAGCTGGATTTAACTCCGTTCACCACCACCCTCTGGGCTCGGCCATCCAGCCAGTTTTTTACCCAGCAAAGAGTACGCCCGTCCAAGCCGTGAGCTGCCAGCTTCTCCAGGAGAATGCTGTGGGAGACCGTGTCAAAGGCCTTACTAAAGTCCAGGCAGACAACATCCACAGCCTTGCCCTCATCTACTAGGCGGGTCACCCGGTCATAGGAGGAGATCGGGTTGGTCAGGCCTTTCATCCACTTCTCAATTCTTTTAACAGACTTNGTGCGAGTATTGCTTGTGCCATTGGGGAGATTCAAGATTTGCGAACAAATATTTCATGAAATATTCACTGCTTACTTGACAGTGGTTGCAGAATGCAGTTTTATACCAAAAAAAATGCCGTAAGAAAGGTAACATGCACTAAGTGGTGACACGTATGTAAAAAGATGGTAGTCATTGACAGAGATGGCTGAGCTCTAGTATATGGCAAAGCCATATCTAGTGGCCCGACAAGGTCTAACAAGAGGTAGGCAAACTTACTGAAGGCGCACTCAATCCCCTCATCCAGATCATTGGTAAAGTTATTAAACAAGACTGGCCCCAGAACCGAGCCCTGGGGAACACCGCTCGTGACCGGCCGCCAGCTGGATTTAACTCCGTTCACCACCACTCTCTGGGCTCGGCCATCCAGCCAGTTTTTTACCCAGCAAAGAGTACGCCCGTCCAAGCCGTGAGCTGCCAGCTTCTCCAGGAGAATGCCGTGGGAGACCGTGTCAAAGGCCTTACTAAAGTCCAGGCAGACAACATCCACAGCCTTGCCCTCATCTACTAGGCGGGTCACCCGGTCATAGGAGGAGATCGGGTTGGTCAGGCCTTTCATCCACTTCTCAATTCTTTTAACAGACTTGATGCAAGTGGAGGAAAAAAACCCACCTTTTTTGCTCTTTTTTGCTCTTGGCAGCAGTGTCTCAGGTTAGGATTCACATGGCTTAGCAGGACGGTATTATTCAAACTCATTAAAATCTTGCAGTCCTTCAGAGTATTATCTTTTGAATACACAAGACTGACCATGGGCCACAACGATTTGTGTAACAAAAACATCTACTCTGCGTTTTGACCATCAATTAAGCGTACAAAGGTAGAAAGTTAAAAACAATAGTAAATTTCTCATTAAGATTTTTCTGATTTTTCTCTAAGCTGAGAGCAAATGGTGCAATGGAGTTGCGTGAAATGCTTAAATTTCTTGCCACTTCTTATCTCATCCCTTTTCTTCAAGGGGAGGCGGAACGATCACCTCGCCACTCTCCTGCCTGAGAGGTGTGTCTCAGTGGGGCTGAGAGGGACTACATTAAGCCGCTGAATGAATTAAGATAGATGTATTGAACAGGGCAGTTGCTCTTGTTTTTCTGAGATTTTGTTTGCTTATTTCAACATCAAACTGTTGACATCACTAACTATAAATTTAGGGAGGAAAGTCAATAAAGAAGACACAAAGAGATCACAGGTTTTACAGGAAAATGCTCTTTGGTTGCTAATATCCTTTCTGCCTTTTTCAGTTAAAAAAAAAAGAGAGAGAAAAACCCAACAACAAAAAANACTGCTAGAATGTCATTACCGTAGAACAGTGTTAGGTAATAGATCATAAATGCCATCTATGTATTTCAGTAATTGGAGCTATTCACAAACCAAACAATAGGACCAAACTCAAAAGCAGAACTAACCAGTCAAATCAGAAAAACGCTAACTGCATTCCTTCTGTAGGCCCTGGAAAAAGCAATAAAGCTTGATCTGGGGTATTCTTATCTGCCTAGAGCCGGTAACAAATGCCTCTTGTCTAAGAAATGGGTTTCTTCCAGCAACCGGCAGTTTTGGGATTTCCTGCGGTAGAAGTTGTGTCACAATCAATAACTGAAATGGAAATTATATAGTTTTGTATTAAACCTGTTCATATTTTTGACCTTCTAGCCACCTTTGGTATGAGTGTCATACTTCGGCTAATGCACTGTGAGAAATACCGCCTTCTGTTTGTTTTAAAAGCGCTACCTGCTGGGTTGCTCTGCATCCCTTTTTCTTGTGTTGCACGACAGAATGAATGATAGCTCAGTATACAACTTCCCCACAAGATTCAGGATGTTAGGAATAACCATGATACTCTTCCAGTCTTTAAGAGAAGACTACTAAAAAGTTCAAGTCTAGGCTCTCCTCATCCAGAAATTGTTCCATGTTCTAATTAAATTGTTAAAAAGTGTATTAAAAAAATGAAAACCATTTCTTTTCAGGACATGTATCCCCTTGTTACATTGCTAAAATGTACAGATATTATTAATTACTGTTTATTTGATAGCACAAAAGAACTAGCACATTCTAGCGATACTGTTTTGCTTAGTGCAAGTACATACTAGCAGAACTTTCATTTGTTTACTGTGAGTGAGTTTAACAGTGAGGTTTTCAAAGCAGTTACAGCTGCACTTAGCAAAGACAGTAAGAATTAGATTTATTTATAGATTTTAAAGCTGGAAGAGCCCACCACGATCACCTACGTAGCAGCTCATGGAATAGAGACTACAGAACTTCCCTGAACCTATGCTCTTATGAACATCTGAGCAAATGTTTTAGAAATGAGCCCAGACTTAATTTAAAAGTTATGGAGTATCCATCACAGGCTTGCTGCGCTATTCCAGTTGCTAAACAGTATCACCATGAACTTCTGCATTTTCTTTGCAGTCTGAATTTGATACTGGCCAGTCCATGAGACAACTACTTGTGTTCCTCACCCATTCATAAACTCTCTGCTTATACACATAACCAAAACACACATTAAGAGACAGAACTTGATAGAAGAGGAAAAAAACCCCACAAGGTTTTTAAGGAAAAGTGTGCTATACATCTCTTTTTGATATTTAAATAGAATAGCACTTCATGAAAGTTTGGAAAATTATCTAAGCATGTGTGAACACAGTATATTTCAAAAGAAATGTTGTTTATGATGAATATGAAAATGAATGTTGTTTTGTGGCGTGAATTTCCTCGGTTTATTATTCCCATTTTGAAGATTAGGGTCTATCGCTCCTTAGAAAGCTCTTCAGTAGAAATGACCCCTTCATCTATCCACAGAAATGCCGTGGCTGGGATAGCAGCAAGGCCACCAGAAGCCTTTTCTGTAAAACCGTTGAAGCAACGTGTTTCAGACCTGAACTGGAGGGAATGCCTTCAAGATCCAGTCTGCACCGAACCTACAACTGTCTCTTTGTGACTTCTTCCTGGCACACTTGCCTGACCTGGTTACCACTTGCAGCATTTGAACTGGTGTACCTGTAGTGTGATTTTGGCTTTTCTGGCCAATTCTTCCATGAGGTTGAAGCACTGCTACCTGTCTTTCTTGTAACTGTACGCTGCTGACGTAGGGCACAGATACATGACATAACTGGAGATACATATGCTACAGATAAGCTTCATTAAAGGTGCTGTGCAGATATAGCCTTGAGAGCCCCCAATTTAGAGCCCACTGGAAAGGGGCTCCTCGGCGGACAGGAGTTACTGTTTTATTAAGCTGCTTTCTTGCCTTGTGTTGCTAAGTCTATTGCTTGTTATGAATAATGGTTGCATGTGCCTTTTTTGATGCAGGCACTTTTTTCCTAGGATCTAGGATGAAATCACCAATTCTCCAAAATCAATACAGCAGCTACACATATAAGTGACATTTAACCATTTTTACATTGATTCAGATCCAAGTCTGGAAACGTTCTTAAAAAGACCCCTTGCAACACTAAAATCACTTACGGTGTTCAGCAGAACTAGTGTATATTTTGTGTCATAGAGCATCAGGTGAAGGGATAACTAATTTGGCAGAAAGCAAATGTTGCTTAGGAACCAAAAGGTAACAAGGAAAAGGAATGCATTCATCAAATTTTGCTGCAAAAGTCAGCCAGAATGAAATTCTGTGTTACACTGTATCACGCAGAAATGTAAAATCCGTAGGCAGCAGCATGTTCGGCACACTAGGACAATCAAAAATTGCTGATTAAGTTCAATTAGTAATTAAACAGCATAAAATGTGACCTCTTGGATTCTACAGAGGGCAATAACTTCCAGCCAAAATACTGTATAAGAGCATGTCATGCAAATTAGAGCCTCAAGGCACTATTACAGTGTAAGTAGTAACAATGAGCTTAGATTTTGCAGGTAGGGGGTTTCTATCAGTTCCCCTGGGAATTCATGAGTGTTCTGAAAGTTAGCAATAGCTCCATATGTTTAAACAGGATTTCAGCTGGGCCTGGGTGATTGCCAGAATTTATGAAAACATACCATCCCCTACTTTCCCAAACTGAAAATATAATAAATTAAGAATTTTCTGAGAACCCTTTATAGTGCTCCGCTTTGGTAATATCACCCATATCGCTGCTTGCATTAATTAGCTACAACCCCAGCATCGTCCCGTGCTCATGGATGAAGCCCCACTGATTCTCTCTTCCAAACAGCACCACCCCCCCTCCACATTCCTGTCAAGCATGTGTAATGACTCGCATCAGGCTGTCTTTTCAATTACACGCCAGCCTTCTGAAACATCTCCACAAGTAACCTAACGCTGTGGGGAAAGAGGAAACTTAAATCCCATTTCAGGAAGATCACCGAAAGAAAGTTTTCCTTTACTATAAAAACAAACTTGAGAGTCATCAACATGGTCCGTTATCTTGCCCTTTAACCTCAGCACAGATCAGTTCTTATCTGTTCTCATTAATTGCTCATTCCTTCATCCTCTTTCCAAGCAAGCAGCATTGTACAAGACTCATTTATACACTGGCCAGCTCCTGTGAGAAGCCTTTAGACAGACACAGCCCTGCAATAAAATCAAGTTGCTCTCCCAGGTGGGTTAGCATTTCCTCCACCACAGATAGGCAGTAATTGAAATGAAAACCTCATGTCTCCTTGCTTTCCCATTTGGGATGAATTACCCGTGCAGATACTTCATTGCCAGCTCTGTCCTACTGACAGTATCATTAAGCTTAGTTCCACCAGGGACAAATCTTTTAATACACTGAACAGTAATACTTTTATGCTACCTAATGAGTTTTGCGGTGTTGCATGTTGCGTAGGGAAGCAAATACCTATCCCTGTGCAGAAAAAGCAACGGGCAGAGCGTTCAAAGCATACATTGTTAAAAGTCTGTGCGCGTTTCTATAGAGCAACCGTTTCCTTCTCTTTTAGGAGGGCTCACAAGATAGAACAGGCATCTCCTATTTCTTTGCTGTTTCCTTAGAGTTCACAATAAATATCTGAGTTTGCGCCACAGGCTGCAGATGAGTTGAAATTTTGTGCAAATATCCTTGTGTGAGCAGATGTAGGCGGACTGATAGCTTCAGGTAGCTGCCCAAATGCAGCCTCGGAAAAAATCATTTACTTTGCAGCGTGCAACTAGAGACGTGCTATTGCGCAGTGCCTACAGATATGAGGAACATCTTTTGACTAAGGAATGGTTAATTAGTCTAGTTCAGAAAAAGCCTGAAGTGAAATCCATTGAAGTCTGTGGAAACGGTCCTCTCTGGTGAGCCGCGGATGAAGCTCTTGGAATGACACAAGCCACTGTAGCATCATGATTCAGCAGTTGTTAAAACAATTGCCACGGCTTAGAGGGAATTTTACTACTTTTGTTTTCTCCATTCCCCAGTGATCGAACTTATAAATGGTGTGAAAGAGGAGCTCTCACCACAGGTAACAGAGGGAAAAAAAAGAGGAAAAAACCCCAAGAAACCATCATTTCCTCACGTGAGTCTCAGCAGTTTCGGTATCAACCTACAACAGTCTTGGGTTATTTGATCTACAAGTTACATTTCTTCCCCGGGAACAGACTTCACCTGGATGTATTTGGTAAACTCTGTTCTTAAATCTTAAATAATTTGCAGCTGCTGGTAGGTCAATGTTTGTGTGTATGTATATGTATGTACACACGCTCTCCCTCTCTCTCTCTCTCTCTCTCCACACGCACGTTTTAATACATATATATAGAACATACAGGTAAAAAGAAATAGTTGTTTCTGTTGATTTTTGATGCTCTTTATTCCACAGGCTCTTTCACCCACACTGTGAGACCAATAACTCCCGCTACCACAAAACTTCAGAATTTTGGACACAGTAACAGCATGTATGGTCTAAACTTCCGCTACTACAGTTGTCATAGATTAAAAACATAAATCGTATTTTGTGCAATAAAACTGTGTGAAATCTAAGAATCAAGAAGGAGTGTCTAAGCCTTTTTTCTGACATGCAGAAATGTATGCTTATAAGTAAGTCCATTAAAGCTGTATCCCTCTTTTGATTTTGGCAAAAAGACATATTAAGATACAAGCTCTCTTTCTATCACTACGGAAAATTCCTTCTAATATTGTCTCTAAGGTAAACAATTATAAAGGTATTCATGGACATTTCTAATATTGCCAAAGTTCTATGCCTTTCGGATTGTGGGTCAGGCATCTAATTTTCATGGGGTTTTAATAAATGGATTTGTTGAATACATTTTGGATCCTATACGTCTTCTGAATTTTGAGTTTTTAATGCATGGTGTTTTCAACTTTTTATTTTTTAAGANCCTCTCTGTGGAGTTTTGTTGATAGAAATACTTATCAGAGGCAAAATCCACATTTGATAGCCAGCATTAATGATAAGAATAGACACCTATTTTACATAGAAGCAAACTATTAGGTTTAGAACAATCAAGGAAGACGTAGAAGAAATGCTGTGTAATTCTCTCGGTGACCTGTGACTGAGCTAAGCAAGGTAAACAATAAATATTGATTAACTGAATGCATACTTGCCCCAGAATACATTTTGACTGTACTAGCAGGATGCAAAGATTAAAATGAGTTCTTAAAATTATTATTTGGATGCTCAAACTCATCTGTAAAAATCATGGTCCATATATAGGCAAACCACACAAGTTGCTTACTGAAAAGCAGAGAGGCCTGTGTTTGCTTAATATTCAGACTGCCACTCATTAAAGATTGACTTGGCAACCGTATAAATGGGACTTGAAAATGCAATTGCCTGTTATGTCAGAAACCTGGAGCCAAAAACCTAGGAGGTCTCGTCCAGAACGGCCTTGCTTGCAACCAACTCCTGTTCCTCTCTTCTCTAGTTTTAATCGTGCTGATGAAGACATTCATTTCAATTTCTTGGTTGACAGTAAACCAGACTAATCTCTTGGTTAGAGCAGACCTCTCACAATTATTAACAATAAATATCAAATCCTCAGTTCCGTTCTTAAATGGCTCGTTTCAAATACACCAAACAAATTTCCAGTGGTTGCAGGCCCTAATTCCACAGATACAGTAACTTGGATATGCTTGGTGGCACGAAACAGGAAACTTGGTTACTTTCCATATTTTATGACTAATACTGTGGACGTATTAACTCTCAAGTGGAAGGTATTGCGCTGATCAGACTTTGTTCTGGAGCCTTGACCCAAGTCTACTGTTTCCAGCGTACAGCATAATATTCAGAAGAAGAGTCCCTCGGTTAAAACTTTGGGCGTAAAAAGAGTTAAGTGTGCAAGGTTGGACCTAACTCATAGTAACAAGTAACATCCTCTCCGTGGAGANNNNACATCCTCTCCGTGGAGACTCTTATAGCACTTAACATATAGTTGCAAAGGTTTGCATGTGTAACTCTTACGATTTCCAAACTACAGGACTTTCTCTTCACCTGTTGGTTGCCACAGACTGTTGAACCACGGAATTCCAATAGATCACACACAGAGAGCCGTCTGCTTAGGGACACACAAGAAAATTCAATCTGAGTTAGCTG
>WAAD01027806.1:151128-188108 GCA_013389945.1 Fregata magnificens
ACTTTATTGTTAGTCTGGCTGGAATTGAATAACTGTGGGCCAGCGTGCCTTGTTCAGCTATTCAAGAAATAACATTCAGCAAAATCTTTCTACAAATATCTAATTGGCATCTCATGCTAATGTAATTAAAGCAGCTTCAAACACTCATTTAGTTGCCAAATTATTTGAAGTACAGTAGAACACAGAGATATTGCCAGGGAGAAAATGTGGATTAGCAAAAGAAAGGAATATAAAACTTCAAGACTAAAAATAGCAGAAGCATTGTACTGACAATAATAGTTTTCAATTAAGAAGTGAGGCTTTATCACTTAACAGCTGATACTTATAATAACATGAAAGCTCTGTGGCTATACTGACAGAGAGAGAGGTTAATGTTAGTCGTTCCCCGTAAAGAATCCAAATCCAATTATTTTGGCTATTTTGTCAGGTCAAAACTTCTGGAATTCAGTATCCAAAGTCCAGAGCCAAAGTCCACAACTAAGTTCCCAAATAAAAACGGGTGCATTCCCCAAACGATCTAGGAATTCCGTGATTTCAGGAAAAGTTTTCTTTAAAAAACAAACGAACAAAACGTCCAGCTTTGAAACAGCAAAACAGATGAGGAAAGACCTGAAATCGATGGGTACATGAAGAATGGAAGATTTGTCATTAAAAACCAGTTACGGTATAAGGGTATATGTACAAAAGAGGAATTCTATGGGGACAGTAAGTACTTACCTGTAATCTACCATCAATAGACATTCTCTGGTCTTGCAAAACACTATCTCCATGAGTTGTCCCACTATAGTTTTGAGAAATTTACATTCACCAAAGCACTTAATCATGTGATTTCAATGGGATGTAAGCACATACTTAAAGTTAAGCCCATGTAAGTCCTTTGGTGGAAAGGGATAAACTTAAGCATGTGCTTAAAAGCTTATTGAATTGCGACCTACGCGCCGTTGGCATTTTGCCCATTCTGCAGGGTTAATTTCACGATTTGTTTCCTGTGTCTGCAAGTCATTCAGTGTTTATCTGTGGTAAAATACATCTTCACTTAACATGGATATACCAACATCAGGTATAAAAAAAAAAAGAGTAAAATAATAAAGGTCATGTTTTAAGAACTTTTGCAAACTTGACATCACCTAAGCAAGGCAGAAGTCCAAAACAGAAGAATATGTGCATTTTTTCCCTGTAACTCTGTAAACAAGGATTATCAATGATCACATTTTGCCGGGAAGCACACCTTCCCCTTTCTTCTATTTCCTTCCATGTTAATCACCAATGTTATTCTGTCTGAGAACAGAGCAGACCTCCCTCAACATCTGACCTAAACTGATTTTTGATCTCCCAGAACAACCACTGGTCAGCACCTTGAGGCATATCCCTCCTGTCCTTCACAACTTACTGATTCTGGTGAAGGAATTACTGGGTAAAATTTGACAGTAGACTAGGTTGCAATAAGACCTCTTGACCGTAAAAAAAAAGGAGTCAGTTAAATTATTCCTGTCCCACTTCTCTGTAGCAATTAATTGTCAAAGCTAGAACTGCACAAGTTATGATCCAACACAAAGAATCTTGAACTATATTATTTAAAAACAGCATAAGAATAGAAGTGGACAAGAAATTAATGTACGTTTTTAATGTAAATGTGCTACCAAAAGGAAAGAAAGCATTTTTAAAATTGTTGTGGGAGGATCAACACAGTAAAAGCAAAAACCAGAAGAACAAAATATTTTAGAAAAATATGGAAAATCTAAATTTGAGCAATTGCAGCAAACTGAGAGCTGAAAACACTCAGCATCTCTGAAAACTGATCTTGCAAGCATATAAAGAGCGTTCTAAGGGTAGCTTGACAGGTCTTTCAAGGACTTAAGAAACACAAAAGCAATCAAATGCAGTTTTTTAATATTTTTATTCAAAGAAACGCATCCCATACAAAGACTTAATTTGCCAGTTTCCAGCTTAGACTGAATTTTAATAGCTGAATTTGAAACTCTTCAAAATAAGGCTTTATATAATGGAAAGGCTGACACAACCTTGACTTCAGCGATGAGAACCATACCATCACATTTTCCTCTCTTGCTGGAGAAATTAGGAATGGTTTCAAGTAAAATTGTGGTAAAGAAAAGAGAAAAGTCATCAGTTGCTCTTCAGAGGCATCTTGAAGAAAAAACTTTTGAGTGGCAAATAAGATCAGATTATAAAACAGGATATAGAATAGCACAAAAAATAGATGTTTGCCAGCATCACGGGAAATAGCAGGAAAGAATTTTGCTTTTCCCTGAGGCAGAGCTTCTTCGGACACGCACTGTGAAGGAAATTTAAAGCAGTCAAGCCACCCTGAAGAAAAGTGGTAACAGGTGATGGTCATGCCAGAGAAAGAGGAAATGTCCTCTTTCAATCATCTTTCGAGCAAGATGGCGTACGATATCAACCAGAAATCAATTCCCTGGAAATTCTGTAACATGATCGTTACTCTTAGGATTTCGGCAAACGTCTCTAGGCTTCCCTGCAATTGCTTGCAAAAATAGGAACACTGCAACACTTCAGCAGCTGTATTTCTGCAATAGTGTAGGAAAATCCGGTATTACTTCTGAGCTTTCATTTTTTAGTCTGTGCTTACAAAACCCTAATTTTCTTATGAAACACAGTGTGACAAACATTTTGGAGTGGTTCTTTCTTTTTAAAAAAACCCAAACAATCCACAACTGTTTTTTTAAACTGTTCCTTTATGTTCACAATTGTCTTATGTTCCTTGAGGAAATGACTGGCTCAGGTGGTTTCTTCTGTGAGTGAGAAACTGCTCCTTGTTCAGGTGGGCTACCTGAGCATGCTTGGGAGGAAAAGGTTTGAGAAGCCACAAGGTAAATGAGATGCAACTGGAAGCAAAGAAGTGGTAGAAAAGCTCCTGAGGGATTCGATATAGTGTTATCAGTCAGAAAGTTTCTGAGTCCACTGAAGTCAAGCCTACAAGCTAGGACCTGTCTAGTAAGGCATGGTGGGCAGGGAGAGACTTGTGTATAAACTATTCTTGTTTCTGTTGAGTTTATATTCAAGATCTATTTAAAATCACTTCTATTTGTGTTTTGAATAAATCTTTTTGGTTTTGGACTGTAAAATCATCTTTGTCTTCTTTTAGGGAATTCACTACAGCAGAGAGTCTAGGATGTTCCACTGCAAAATTCTGGCTGACTTTGGATATCAGAGTCTCAGTCTGCGAGATTTACTTGTCACAGTGACTTGGGGTGACAATAAGAATAAAAAGAAATCCATGCAAATACAGAGATTTTCGTTGTTACCGCATTCCCCGAATCTGCAATGATGTTGATTTTCAGAAGAGCAACTGAGTGACTGAATGGAAATTGAGGGTTTCTTTTGGAAATTTAGGACAAGAGTTAAGCAAATAAACAAATGCTGTAGACCAGAACATTTAAACTGGTGCCAAAATAAACCCAGACAAATACTGTAGTAATTCAGGCTCCGGAACTGTATATACAAGAGTGTTCACAAATGTTTTTCGTCCTAAAACAATAACAACAACAACAGAAAGTTACCGCAAGTACTGTATGACTTATCGTTAATTCTTTGAAGTAGTAACAGTATAAACCATGGCTGTGTTATGCTGATGAGATTATCCGACACGCTCACTGCAAGCACAGCACATTCTGTAAGTGTATCAGTCAGACAGCTAAACTGAAATTTTCTAAAAAGCTACCTAGGCACACCTTTGCTTGCAAGACCAGAACTCCTCTTGTTCCATTCCCCAATCCCTTTGGCAACTACAGAATAATTTAAGAACAAACCCCAATGGTTTAAACCATGCATTTCTAAGATTAAATAGGACAGTTCTTATAAATGTATTCTAAGTTTTTATTTTGCAAATACAGGACTTTAAAGAAGGCTTCTGTGCATAGCTGCCCAGAAATGAAGATGTCGCTGAGGAGAAGGGCCAGGGCAAGAGGTGAAATATTCTGAAATGAAATAAAATGGGTTGGACAAACTTGAAAATCAAAGCTCGGGTAAATCATGTTGCTATAAGTCCATGTAACTTCACTGAAGTCAGTGGAGGTGCACTTGTTTTTGCCATCATATGATTGACGCTCTTAGAAATCCTCCTGGTGAGGAAACCTTCCCCCATTTCTCCCCAAACCCTGAACGTACAGCAACCGTTTGAC
Organism: Fregata magnificens; assembly: GCA_013389945.1. Classification (NCBI taxonomy): domain Eukaryota; kingdom Metazoa; phylum Chordata; class Aves; order Suliformes; family Fregatidae; genus Fregata; species Fregata magnificens. Next base: position 155,289 of record WAAD01027806.1, read on the forward strand.
ATTCTGCACATTTGTACTCCTCAGTTTTTCCAAGGAACTAGATTTAAATGATCATTGTTGAAAGCCTCTCTTTTCTTTTTAGATATCAGGCTAGAGGTCCATTTCATATCGTACCTTTTCTGCTTGCTTAGAGCTAAGTGTGGAGGAGTAGGCTGCTTGGGAATACACTATCAGCAAACATACAAGTTGTGGGAGACTGCCATACTTTATTACAAATAAAAAAATACTCAGACTGGTACAAGGTGACATATAAACCAATCTAAACAATCACAAAAAGCAATGAGCAAATTTTTCTCAGGTTCAAAACCTGTGTTGCCTTTTTCCTCTCCTTTTTTTATTTTTCTGCACCTCCGCGCTTTTTAGGTCTGGTCATGTCTGGAAGGAAAATATTGACTTTTGCCAAAAAACCTGTTGTCACAGGATTTCCAGGACATTTTGGCAGGTGCAAAAGATAGTTCGCTGCATGTGAATATCTGTCTGTTTATCCAGTTAAAGTGAAAACTCTAAGCCTTTAGAGATTCCTTCAGTGCAAGTGAGAGTATGAGCCTAAAGCAATTTCCTTCCTTTTATGGAAGAGTCAGGGTCACCTTCAAGTTAAGCAGAATCCAGAAGGATTTTCAGCATAGGTTTATTTCCTGTAATTTCCATTTCCTCAGTTCCCTTTCTGAGATCTAACAACGACAAAAGTAGCTACAGTTTACCACAGCATGAGGATGCAGTCAAATATAGGAACCTATGTTAGTAATGCTAACAATCAAAAAGATCCGATCTTGCTTTTTATTTGAGGTTTCCGAGAAAGTCGGTCTTATATATCCTCTCCAAGAACTGACATTCATTAATCATAGTAATGCTAATTTTTCTAAAGACTAAACATCTCATACTGCTTTCTAATATATGTACAATTTCCTTAATTTTTAAGAACAGCATAATGTACTCAGTTTTCTGTTCTGTGTTAGTGCTATAGGCTGGGTTAGCACCTGCATACAGAAATACTCTTGAAAAAATGCCAAGCTGAGTGAAAAAAATAAAGCAGCATACAAAGTACATAGTTTTCTGGGAAAACCACCAAGCCTACAGATCTCACTTCACTTTAAACCATTTATAAAACATCCTTTTAAACGGGATTCCCCAGGCCATTATCTACTCTGGGATTTGGTTGGGTTTTTTGGTTTTTGGGTTTTTTTTGTTTGGTTGGTTGGTTTTTTTAAAATTTTATTTCCAGTGGCACAGAAATCCTTCAGAAATGTCCTATAAAGTTATAGCAGGTGGTTGTCTTCCTGAAAAAAAAAGTATATGAGAAATATGTTTTTTCAAGTTTCAGCATCTCTCTCCTACTTCAAAGTGTGCTTTAGTAACCTTATAAAATACTCACAAAAGTAATCAATTTGCTGAGACGATCTTATACTGAAAAATAAATGACTCAATGTTGTCCTTGTTTTCAGTTGCTAAGAAGCCAGATTTTAGATGTAATTTCTGGTTTTAGGTTTAATGCTTCACTGACTGCTTAACTCAAAAGGGAGTTCTTATATATATTACTAAGGGAAGAGGTGAAGCACAAGAGGATTAGATATGGTCTACTTTGTTATTAAATAGGGCCTCACCTACCCCCAGGAATATTACAATCTGTTTGTTGTTAGAACTATAGGTATATATATGATATAAAGTCCATCCACACATGTAAGATGTGCATACAAAACATCATGGGAAACAGATCAGTATAAGACTTCAGAAGCAATAAGTATGTTCACGTTTTCAGTAGCAGAAAATGCGGTTCTGCTTGTACCACTAAGATAGGAAAATGACATATCTTTTAAAACGCACATTGATAAAAAACGTAACTCGTAATATTTCTGGTTTTCGCATTACTTCCTAATACTACCCATTTTTAATTCACCACCTGTCCTAGAGAGTGCATATACTAAGTGCGAGTTTCATTGTGAAGCATAATTTCTGTGCGCAATGGATTTGTTCACTTCTTAAAGCAAGTCTTACAATAAAAAGCATTTAAATGAACCTGAAATGTTTTTACTGGCCTTTTTGGGCCTTTGGGCACCCAGTTATGGCTGCTGGCTATAATGTAATGCTATTTCAGGTACTACTTCCAGTATATGTAAAATCATTTGATAGATGTAAATGTAATTCCTGGGGCGTGCATCACAAAGTATAAGCGTCACACTTGTCATTCTAAGCACAGAGGTTATATAAGGAATGAAATTGGGAGTAACGTTAGGTACTCCCTGTGAATCACGACTGTAGTAAAGCAAGTAAATATGAAGGACCGTGCTGGTTACTACACTGATTTTGTTCTATGAATAAAGATAGCTTTTGAGTCTCCAGGGATGACAGCTACTAAAGTGTCTATAAGTACAGATTGCTTGGGATAACTTACATGGAATTGTATCACAGGGCAAACAAAATCATTTCACAACAGTGGTTAGAGCAAGAAATAGCTTGTATGTACCATAAGTTAAGAAAGTTAAGAGACAGAGCTGAGCGAACCTTTCAAAGCAGTCCTGAAAGTGGCCTGAAAGTTGCAAGTGTCAAAAATCTCTTGGGGTTCTAGAGCTTGACATTTTTGACTCCTCTACGCTCAATCTTCCAGTCACCAAATCTGACAGAGAACGCAGCCTGAGTTCAAGAGCCTTATGGTTCTTTGCACACTCATCAAAACTGACTTTTTTTTTACCTTAATGGGAAACCTGTAGTAAGAAATCCATGTTAAGAACTACACTTGCACTTGTGAACTACAGCTTTCGTATCTGCAAGTGTCACAAGCCACATCCATCTCCTTGAGCCCATCTGAGGTGCATTTTCTGTTTACATTTATTCGCACATGCAGTACTTTCATAGCTGGACTAAATTTTGCTGCTTTTTTCCTAAGTCCATCAAGATGCTTCTCCTCAAACACCACCTTCTCTGTATTCCAGCCTCCCCGTGCTCTGTTCTGTGCCTCCCTTTTCCCAGCCCTGCTTTCTCCTCTCAGGCCTCCAGTCCATTTCTGCACACTCTGTGCAGGTCACCCATTTCCATCAGGTCACGAGCAATACGCACCCCCTCAGTGGCAGAAGCACATCCCTTCAAACAAAAGGAAGAAACTGTGTTTTGCAAATTATTAGGGAAGCTTTTAATTGTTCTGAAAGATTCCAGAAGTACCCTGGTAATTAAATGACTGGGTCAATGAACTAATAAAAATAACAGGGACCAATGTTGGCAATGTAATCCTTACCAAAGGCAACAACAAATTGCTCAGTAAAAGAGCCTCTCATTCTGAGATGCAAGCTCCTAAAAAGACCTGGGTAGCAAAATCCAGCCGACATTAATGTCAGTTAGGTAAGTTAGGTAGCTCTCTTCCCCTGAAGCTCACTCTCCAGTGAAACATTACGTAAAATGCTGCCGTTATTTATTGGCTGTGAGTTGAAGCAGACGGTCAGCCCCATGTAATCTTATGAAAATTACAGGGAACCCACAAGTAAATCTAAAACCAGCCTTCCCTCGTGGCATCAACTGGGTGGAGGCTTTTCTATTCAGACCTGAGCTTTGCCACTGCGCGTCCAGCAGAGTTTTTGTTAAAAGACAGAAAGAGAGGAAGAAAACAAAACGGGTGTACCTTCTTTGGGATTTGCCATTTGTCTGGGCGGTAGAAAGCTGAGGGCAAAGCTTGGAGACTTGTGAAGCGAACAGAAAGCTCAGCCAAGCTGTTCCTCCCTTTAAAAAAGCAGAAAAGAGGAAAGAAGAGACGAGTTCACACTACTGATATGAAGCCAAATTGCTTGAAGTGTCTAGGTGTTCTACTTCAAGCGATTTAGGGAAGGTCTCTGAAATGGCTGAGGCAGTCTGACAACTTCTGCCACCACAGATGGTGGCTTCCCCACTGCTGCACGGTCCCACCTTTTCCTAGGCTAGCTCCCTACCGGTCAGCTGGGACCAACGTGACAGTGCAAGGTAAAGAGCAACCGTGTACGGTGGTGAGGGGAGGGCCTGAGGGGCAATTTCCCTTTCAGCAGCAATGAACGGTGAGATGAGCTCACCACCCACCTACAGAATTTCTGCTGTAGTTGAAATCGTTCAGAGGAATACCTACATGCCTCTGCGAGTCCAGACCAAGAGCCTTAGGACCTTTCCTATTTCCTGAAGAGACATTTTAAGAAAGCATTAAGGGCAGCTGAAATCAGAAGAAAATCTGCCTCAGAAACACAGAAGAGTCTGATCCACATACAGCCGTGGAAACCACCCATAAACCAGTGAACTGACTCACATACCAGTTTAATAAAACCTCCCTGGCTCCAGTGTCCAACTCATTTATAATAGCTGCCTGTTTTGTGAGAGATAACTACCTAGTCCGACACCTCTTTTCTGGTATCCTTCTCTACTGTAGGAGGTTCACAACATCTGTACCTATTCAAAGGAATTTTGTTTTATTTCAGTAGCGGGATATGCAGTTATTCTGGATAGGAAACGAATGTTAGATAGTCACTCTTGGCTAGGAAACATCAGTTTGGTGGGAGGAACTTGGGGTAAGAATAAGCAATGATGTTTAATCTTCCTCTTTCTACATTCTCTTATTTACAGTTTTTATTTTTGCCTTTTGCCTGATTTACACCAAATGGTGTGTTGTGTTATATTTTTACCGAGTGCACATTTATTAACACTTCTAATGGTAATTAGGTTACTCTGAAATTTTTTGAAAGTCTAATAGACCAGATACTTCACTAGCCAAAATAACTACTGACTTCAGTAAACATATTGCAATACCAGTACCAAAAAGCAAAGCCAGTTTCTTCAGCAGAGACATCACATGTTGGCTTAGCTCATATTTGAAAAATTGCTTTGAAACTCCCCTTCCCTCAAGAATCCAGGCTGCTCTCATTTCCTAGGGGCCCAAGGCTTGTTACCCAGCCTATAGTGGTCCTAGCCAAAATGAAGTACCTAGATGGCTGGTGAGTAAAGTCTTGATGTGGCATGTTTGGAAGAAGCCAGCTTTTGAAATATTTAATAATAAACCACAAGGCATCCTGCTTTTGCAGACAGATTTTTACAGCAATTTGGTCACTTTGTAATCATATTCTGGTTCTGGTGCACCAAAAAAGAAATTGTCCCAGCTTGTTATTGAGTAATTTGGGCACAAGACGTATTGTCAGGTCTGCAGCGCAAAATATGTGGCAAGGCTGTCAAGGGTAAAATTGAAGCTGGTGTCTAATTTCTCTTTTAACAGAATGGCTTGCTGCTATGTCGAATGCAAAAAGTTTAATTATTTTTATATTTGAAAAGCAACACTTAACATTTAATTAACATAGTGCATTTTCACCACACAGTAAATCCACAGGCGTTTAGATTCCTGCAGTGGCAAGAATGGGATGTGCTTTGAGTAATGGTTTTAGAAACAGGGAAAGAGAGAGCCAGAACTTAATGGCAGGAATATTTTTGGAATGTTCACAGTGGCAAGACAGTCAAGAAAAAACAAACCACACTTTTCACAAGTTATTAAGTTTTTTACTTTGTCATGGCAAATTGGATTTGCTGGGGTTTGGAGGAATTGGGCTTAACCACTGGGAGATTTTAAAAAGAGTCAATAATACGTTTGATTCAAAATCAACTGCAGGAGCATAGGAAAGTGATTTTGGCTCAAATACTGAATTCATGAGGTAGAAGCGTTTTGCTACAATCTCATAATGGCATCGTTTGCATTAGAAAATACGACAAGCTTCATGTTTCTCCTGCTTTGACGAGCAAGTAAGTTCAAGCACGAAAATGTCAGATCCGTATATCCAGATTTGTTTTACCAACTCTATATTCATGAGCACAGTACGGTCCTAGGTAGAAATATGTCAGAAGATTAGCAAAAGATGGCATTTACTTGAATCATCTACGCCAAATAATATTGCTTCTGGTTCTGTTACTCAGACTGAGAGACTCTTCTGCAACTTTTTGAAAGATTTTGAAACTCAAACATATTAATAGATTAAGAATATATTTTTCAAAAAAAGTATCTTTTTCTTCCTGTCAAATCATCCTTGTTATGTACTCATTCTTAAACAAATATTTCGTCAAACAAAATTAAACTGCCTATGCCTACCTGTTGCCCACAAATGTCTGACAGTCAGACATTTATTTTAACTAAAAGTGAAGAATTTTGAGAAAGGCATTGTTAGAAGCAATGAACAATGCAAGACAAATTTCTGGTTTTACTGTAATGAATATTTATGAAATATTTCTCAAAGGATTTGCCCTGTCCTTTACAGTAGATCCTTTCTCATATTTTTAAATATGATGGTTTTTGCTGAGAAGTTTTTGTTGTTCATATCATGGAACTTTGATGAAATCAAGATTCTTACAACCCTAGGTATTTTCCAGTTTGTGACTCAAGCAGCTGAATTGTTTTTAAAAGACAGACACTTGAGACATAATCCAGCTTGGGTATTTCTATAGAAGGGACATTTCATTAGAAAATTTTTACTTTCCTTTCTGAGCCAGCATTCAGTTAAAAACGTCGCTATAGTACTGATAACCAACCTTTTCTTTATTACCAGTGGCAAGAAGCAGCGGCATCTTATGTACATCAGAATGCACTGTGAGGAAGCAGAAGAAAAACTACCATTTGTGTGCTGAATGTAGAAATGAAAGAAAAATGAAGAAGTATGGGAAAAACACAGTGCAGGAAAAAAATCATAAGGGAGATTAAAAAGTTTTGTGAGACCTTGTAAGGCCAGTGACTTTAAAAGAGAATGGCTGTAGATTATAATCCTTCCTTAACTTTAGATGACAGAATACGTGATATCAGGAGAAATTGTCAGTGTCAGAAAATGGCCTCAAATACTCTTCCATCTGAGTCCAATATAGCCTCAAATAGGTAGTCCTGCAGGGTAAATGGTCTAGAGAAAGATACCCTGGGAATGAGCCAGTTCTGGGAATTTCTACATCAGAAATGCAGGTAAGAACACTAAGAAGAAATTTAACATGTCTACATGTCTGCTAGAACCAGCTGAATATCTGCTTTGTTTTTGTTTTTTTTTTTTCTCCCCCAAAAACGAAAATATGCAGCTTGTGGAAGCTGAATCAGAATTAGAATAGTTAAGGATGGAAGGGACCCATGGAGAGCAGAGCTAGCTTCTCACAGATTCAAATATGTGTTTACTGTGGAAAAAACCCCAAACACTGGGACACAGTAAGTCATTGGAAGTAGTCGACAGCAAAACTGTACAGGGAAAAAGAGTTATAAACTAAAACTTTAGCTCCAACCAGCAATACTCAATAGTTCCTCTCAGAATCAGTTTACAGAGTTAGCACAGACATACGTGTTTCAGCTCATCTCCTGAATTGGAAGACTTACGTATGTAGTTTGCAGCTAGATGAAAATGGTCCTGATCGTGATGCTGGACTAGATATGGAGTGGACTGGCAAGCAGAAGGAGAGACCTTGGCTGAGACTGCTGGGGGAGTTGGTCTCCCCACATCAGAATTAAGGAAACTGGCAAACCGCTGGCAGGAAGTTAGTCGCCGTGGCTGCCCACATTTGGTTGAAATGCTGTGGAACTTTGGGGTTCACCTCCCAGCCTTTTCGTGTCTTTGCTGAACTGTGCCAGGTCTGTGACCACGGTGGAGTGCTAGTGCGTTCCTGTGCTCCTAATACAAATGCATTAATCCTAACACAAAGGAAGTCAGAAAGAAAGTCAGTGCAAAGTGAATTCACCTAGTACTGATTGGCACTCTCAACTCTCTACCTTCAAATCCTCTACACAGGGAAGACGAGGCTTTGAGAATGTAAGCTGTCAGGATCATACCACATCTCACACCACCTCAAATATCACCGCACCGCACCACATCATTAGGAGCTGACATTGAGGAAGAAGAAATGTAAATCTGGACATCATTCAGATTGTATGGATTTCTTTTCTAAACTTCTTATCTTTTATGGGGAATCTTAAAGATATAGGCAGTGTTGTTCCATTTTTAGAGATGGAGAACCTAAAGCACAGGTTAGGTCCAGGTGACACAGCAAACTCACAGAGAAGCCCAATCCTTATGCTCCTCTTTTTTTTTTTTTCTAATGGCAGTACCGTTAAAATATGCTACCTGCTATATGAAGCTGTTGTATTTGGCCTTTTTGACAGCACGAATGCCACATGGACTCAGACGTTTTCTATTATAGCCTATTTAGCTCATTTCTGAAAACTACTGGAAACATTTTGTTCTTTAGTGACTTCATCTGATTAAGACAATAACTTACAGAAAATTGATGTCAAATTTACAATCTCATTACTAACCTCTAAACCACCGAATACCAGACAAAGAATATTTCTTTTTCACTGAGTTAACTCTCAGCACATATTTACAGCTTACAGTTATCTGCTAATTCATTAGGACTGGGTCCTATACCACCCACTGATTACTGCCTGAATTACAACAGTAAGTCATTAAAAATCTTTAACCGAAGTCCTACAAGTGATTCAACATCAGATCTTAAACAACTTGCAATTTATTTACAGTGTTCCCTGTGTCCCTGCATAAACAATTTGCATATTGTGTTCCTATGTACGAAACCTGTAAAAAGTAGATTTTATTTAAACGCCAATCTGCTGCAAGGACCCAGGTTTATAGACTGAGGCCTTCCAACAAAAAAAATGGGACATAACCATTTCAAGTATATTGTGTCTGAGGCGTCTTAGGAACTCACAAACACAGAGCAGGACACGTGTACCTCCTCACAGAGTATATGTACAACCAAGCCGAAATAAAATGTAAATAAAAAATGTGGTGATAGCTATGAGGTAGAATGACTTCCAAACTTCTACCTACTACTTTTAAAAAAAAATTAGGATAATCCCTCATTCTGTAGAAATTACTATGACTGATGTTTTTTGTTGCTAGATGAGCAGCTTTGTATCTGGCTGCATTGAATCGTATTTTACATACATCCAGCTTCCCAAAGTTCCGGATTGCACTGTATGACTGTCCTGTCCCTATCATTATTTTCCATTCCACGAGCCTGTATGTCATTGGCCTATTTTATCAGCAATGACTCAATGTTTGCTTCCAAACCATTGCCGAGAATGTCACTTTGCCTGGTGACTGTCTCTTCTCCGTAACCCACACTTTGCATCTTGCACTTAAACAAACAATTACGTTGCTTGAGTAGTTAAGTTGGAAGCTCTTTCTTGTCATTGTATTTGCTTATTGGAACCAGGTTTCATTAGCATTTCTGTAAGACAGAAGGCTGTATCAACAGCTTCAAAGGCTGCCAAAGCCATAAAATCCAATGAAGAAAATAACCCCGGAGGGAGAAAATGATTCAGTGCCTACAAAGGTACCAAGTTCTGTTACCCAGCTGGATTTCTCATATAGAATTCTGCTCTATAAAGCCACTTACAGTGTAACACTGGTGCCATTGGGTGAGACCTCATTATCTGGGAGATAACTGGGCTGTTTTACAAGGAGAGGGAGAGCTTGGGGCCACTGGGTATGGTAGAAGGGTGTTTCATTTGAGAACTGTCAGGTCAAATTGCTTCCACTTCTTACGTTATCCAACTGTGACAAATATTAGTACGTGTGCTAGGAAGAACAACAGGCTAAATAAATAATAAAAAAAAAAGTCGTCTTTCAGGCTTAGGGGTTTTATCCAGTATTTGTGTTTAGTAGCTATAACAGACAAGATACCTACCAGAAGAACCTTTCTCGTTAAAAGCCAGCACTGAAAGCAAAGCTTGAGTGAATGGAGTAAACAATATGCGTAACTGTTGCCAGCCACTCTATGCAATCCAGTGTGTTTGCAGGGTCGAGGCAAATGGAGGGGAAAAGAAAGGGAATATTCTTGACAGTATTGTAAATATTTATGTTACACCAAAGTATCCTCAGCAGCTTAGGCAGAGGTTCATAAAACATGAAGATAGAAGAGTCCTACCTTCTGCCAGATCAGGTTTGGCAGAACACGACCAAATAATTTACAGGTTATGTAAAGAGATTACCTCACTCATCCTTGAAATACAGCAATCTCTGGACTGAATGGAGGCAGCCCTTCATACAATGCAGTTACTTAAGAAGGAAAGATTCACTTAGAGGGAGAAAATCACTGGTTAGCTACTCTGCTCTTCTGCACAAGATTTATTTTAGGCTCTGTATTATTACTATTATACCTCCGCAGATCACAGAGGAGGGAGATTCCAGATAAATACACATATTATAACTGATACAGTTCAACATACATATTTTATGCGTGCTGCCCAGTATCATTGTCTAGGTTACATATTACAAAATGAGAGCTTAGCAAGAGGTCAGAGATGGAAGGTAGCTAGAGAATAAAGAGGCACGTATCTTCCACCCCTCTCTACCTGTAAGGAAATGTTGTCACTGCTTGGGTAAGTACTAAGAGATCAGGAAAGTACACGTAAAGATCTTACTGATCCATGTGGAAAATTGTTCATGCTGAGTGTATACATTTTCGCACACGCACTGGCAGAAATCCCACGCTACTGAAAGCAGGCATTGGCCACATAAGGCTTTTCGTTTAGTAGTTCAGGACTATTGGCTCTCCCTCTCCCTAATTCCCTCTCCCTATCAAGTGAGAGTTAGTGGTCGCTGTCTGGTATATTCTGCCGTTCTTAAAAGGCCAACATATAACGATGATAATTGTAATGTCTAGATAATATATCTTGCTGTTCCTTAGTACATTGGTTAACCCTAACAAAAAATGGTTCATATCACTGTCTCCGCTTTTCAGAGGGAGATCTAAGGCCACGTCTATGCAAACAGACTTGTGTGAGTTATAGGCAGAGAACATTAGCTCCAGCATCACATTGCACAAATGTAGCCATACGTTTGTTCACAGCCAGCCGGGTTACAGCACGGCCTGAGTTTTAAAGCCTGTTTGCATATGCTTACGTAGGAAAAAGCATAGGAACCGATCTGAACCAGGTCAGCCCAACTCATTTGTGAGTACTCGCGGAGTGGGAAGCTGGCCAGACGACTCCCGAGCTGTCAGCGGACCCCTCCCAACCGCTCCCTTTGGAGGGGCCCCTCAGGACCCTCGCAGCCCGCTGCCTCCGTCACGCAGCAGGGAGGTGGCCGAAGCGTGAGCGGTATGCACGCAGGCAGCACATCCAGCGCTTCCTGGAAATGCTGGACCTCTGCGCAGGCGTGGTAAGTCCTGGCATGCAGCAAGATAAAGATGGGGAAAGGAGAAGGTTATTTTCTGTAATCCCCAAAATGAAAAAGGCAAAGTGGCCTACGGGGAAGCAACTGTGCTGGGTGAGTGGCACGGACATCTCTTACTGCTGGCTCCTGGGAGGTCTGCATGAAGTGATTTTTGAAAATAGGCACCTTAGTGGAGATAGTTTGTTTACTTTTGGAGTCTGGGTTACCAGGTACAGTGCAAATTCCTTAGGCTCAAATTCCATTAACTGAGCAAGACAGTTAATTAAAAATATTAAGAGGAAAGGAAAAGGCTTGTAAGTGAAAAATCTGTTTTGGAAAGACCACTTCTGCGAATAAAACTATTCCTATAAACGAATGTTTACCTGTTGCCTTTGCTCATTTGAACTGACTATCTCTTCAAAACCAATCTCCAACCTTACTCGGTAAAACAATGGAAGTTCTGTAGGGACCTTTGTTCTCGCTCCCTGAAAATTGCTGATCAGCTCTGCTGAGCAAAAAATCTCAACTAAATGTCGCTCCTGGGGAAGACTGACTTCTAATCTCCAGAGGAAATGAGTACAGCAGGTAGCAAGCCGCGGCACGCATTCATAACGCCGGCGTTGCGGGCATACGGCATTAACGTGCACTAAGAGTGATTCTGTGGAGCACTGTTCATGCCACAACGCGACAAAAATATGCACGTAAGATTTTAATACACGGTAATTACATGCGGTAAATCCACACCCTTGGTTACTGTGTGTGTACTTTCTTGGATAAACAAACCCTAGAAGGAAAGTCTCTGGCTGTAAAATTAGAGGCCATTGCAAACAGGTGAGAGTAGAAACAAACTCAGCCAAGGTAGTGGTTGTAATTTCCATTATGAGCAGAATATGGCTTCCTTGGGGTGACTTTATCAGTGGCCAGATTGAGTCGGCCACAAACTAGCAAACATTTCACTCCCGTGCTACAATCTCTAGCTAGGCTAGCAATCTAGTTGTGGAGAGTTTGAATAATTGGCCAAAGGCAGCAGCGTAGATCAGGGGTAAGGCAAAGTAGATAATGATTTCTGAAGACTGTGCATATGTAGGAACAATACCCCCAAATTTTCTCAAATTGCTCACTTATACAAATTCATCGTCCACATCATTGTTACATTTATGCTACAACTCTTTGCATTCTCTTTTTTGATCGAAGTCACTGAGAAATTATTCAGCATATATGAACTTCTGTATCTTGTATCCGGTTCCTCATAAGAATGTTAAAAATTTCAAAAAGTTCTGATTTCTCATTATTATTATCTCCTTGATGGGTTTTCAACCCTTACTTTTTCCTTTGGCACAACTGTGGGAGGTTGCCAAAAGGATGAATTTTGACAGCTTTGGCTCTTTTTGTTTATATTTATGAAAACTAGCTATGCAAAACAGAAATCTTCTTTGTTTTGTAAATTTTAATGAGTATCTAGGAATGCAAATGAGCATGTGGGTACTGTGCCACTGGAACAGAAAGAACAAGATGTTCTTTCATTTAGGATTGAGAAGAAACTGCCTACCTGGCAATAGGAATCAGCGCATAAACAAGCAGCAGTTTCCTATGTGATTACAGAGGCCATAAAATAAGCAAACTCCGAAGCTTTATACTTCCAAAACTAAGCTCACGTCGCAGGCACAACACAACATCTCACCGAAAAGCCATTTGATTTTGTGTTCCTCCTTTCCAGTTCAGGGAGTAATGCACTTATAATGTGCCTGTTACCCTCATAAACCAACTGGTATATTTGAAGAATATCTTCTTCAAATCTTCTTTTTATGAGCATAACACATCAAACTGCACAGATTTTAGAGATTTGATGACACGCATTTCACTGTAACATTTCTACGAAGAAAACCCCCACATTGTTCTAAAGCCTAAAGTCGGATCAGACAACAGTAGCACGTCTGCAACAACAAAGTCGTGCTGAAGGGAATCATGATGCCACAACAGTTCTGCCAGGCACAAGGAAACAAAACCCAAGGACCGCAGAACAAAAAGCAATAAAAATAAGTTAAGCCAACGTAGAGTAAGGAGAAAAAAAAGAGTATTTAGCTGGTTCTGCTAGCAAATAAGAACACTCTATTAAAGGGTTGTTACATTTCAACTGCACCATCTCTGATTTGTATGTGGATGTGGTGGTTGCCCTTCAGAAATTGGTAAGATGAGGGAAACGGCTATTCAGGATTGATGTGCCAGTTATGTGGACCACAAGGCTCTGACTTGTACATGAGATTCCAGTCTTCTCTTATTTTTAATTCTGTAGTGTCCCACTGGACAGAAGATGTATTTTCTCCTTTAAAAAGCCTTAAAAACTACATCATATCAGACTCTATTCTTAATTCTATTACTCTTTCTTTTACATTTAAAAGCTTTGGAAGGCCACCCAACACTTTTGTCAGAGTACGTACAGAGGTCTACGTTTTCTTTTTCCTCTACACTGACGCAAATAAAAAGCAGTGCTGTTTAGGACAGGCATAAATAAGAGGAGAAACAAACAGAACTTTCAAACAAAAATGAATGGCATGCTTTATTAGGAAAAAGAACCCCAAATCTCAGAATGGATAACCAGGGACTGTGGCCAAAAGAAAGAGATGAATAAAAGGCAGCATGAATTTGTCAGGGAGAAATCATGCCAAGCCAATTCAATTTACTTGTAGAGCAAAGTAACAAGTCCTGTAGAAAGAGAAAAAATTTGCAAAAGCTTTCAACATTTTTTGAACTGGTATTCTTACGAACAAATAAAAAGAGCCTGAACTAGAGAGCTAATACAGGGTGGGTGGAGAGGTTTTTAGAAAATTCTCCATAGAATTGTTATCAATGGTTCATTATCAGAAGGGCAGTCTGCATCAAATAAGCTCCAAAGGAACCAGCACTGGCTCTGGTGCTGTTCAGTACTTCCAATGATGACTTGTGTAATGGGACAGAGCATATGTTTATGAAGATGACGTCAAACTGGGGTGACTGAAGTATGCCGAGAGGACTGAATTAGAATACAAGTGAAAGGGCCTACCCTCCTCTTCTCTGTGATTCAGTAGGGACCAGTGTAAGAGACTTTATTTATTTAGAAATTTTTAGCCTAAAAATATAGGATGGAGAAATGAAAAAGATCTGGGATCATGAAGAGAACACAAGTTATGCTTGAATTTAAAAACAGTATCACAGTATTCATGAGATAGATACGTAAAAAATCTTTGAACTTAACACTGATTAGATCTCCACTAGAGCACTATGATCAGCTTGGATTCTGCATTTCAGTAAAAACTTGGAACAACGGGAAAAAGTTCAGAGGAAATCAGCAGAAATTGTAACAGGTCTGGAAGACATGGCCCACAAGGAAAGAATAAAAGAAAGTGCTGTAAAATGGAAGAGAGTGATATTCTTTCTTCACATATATGTTGGGTAAGACAAGGAAAAAAAGAATTGAATTGGATCAAGGAAGATTTATGAAAACCTTCGTATTATAAAAAGCCCTGCAACGGCAAGACTGGCTGAGGAGGTTTTGGAATATCTCCACTGGAAAACTAAAAAATAGCTAGACAACTGTGTCAGGAATGAGAAGTACATTTGGTACGTCCTTGGGGGGGAAAGGGAATGGACTAAATGATCTCTTGAAGTTGCTTCCGGCCTTGTGATTCTCTGATTTCATGGTACATTCCTTTATACCACAGAGCTACATGTTTACATTTTTACTGTTTAGAGCAGTTCTCTCAGGAATTATATAATTTTCTTTTATTATTTACTCTTATTATAGTCCATTAACTTCATATTCGGAATAAATATTGTAATATTGCGCTCTCCTACCTGAGTTTTTTGCTTTTATTTAAACTTCTCCCCATGTAAAACACCCTTTTCAATAAAGCATGGCGGCAATAATAAATGACCCACAGCAAGAGGAGAACTGGAACAGGAATCATATAACAGGAGGAATTCTCCTGTTTCATAGACATTCAATTAATTTATTTCCAACAGGAGAACTCCATTTCCCTCTCACCAGCGCAAACCCTGGGACTGTCCCTACAGCTGTGCTTCAGGAAACACTCTTATAGTACAGACTCAAATAAATACTTCACAATTTCCTACTGACACTTCCTCTATAGTTAAAGGGGTTCCTCTGCCAAATGGGTAAAGTCACAGAGTTCAGATTAAATTTCACTATATCCATCAGCAACAAAAAGTGGAGTTTCAACATCGCGGGGTGTTTATGGAAACCAAAAAAAAAATCTTACCGGAACATAGTGGCTGCAAGCCTAACAGGTGACATCGCTTTTCTAAATCCGAGGCACCACCCACTGCTGATTCACCCATAGCTATTACCATTTCTTTCTAGCCTGTATATGATTAATATCACAACATTCAGCTCTTCCAAATGTTCTTGGCATTTAGCTCTGCACCTCAGTTCTGCACCATGCAAGTCTCGGGCCCAAACCGAAAACTGTTGATTAGCACTATCTCTCAAAACTTAGATCACATAAGGACCGAATGTTGAAACATTTGCACGCAGCATAATTTTTGCCACATCTTAAATACGTTGGATCTTTGTTCCTTTAACAGTGGACACTACACGCTGAAAAAGAGAAAATCCTCTAATCTTGATCTTTTATAATTATATCTTCAGTTCAGGGAATGGAAAGTGCTTTACTAATATTTATGAATAATAAGTAATAGACTCATAATGCTTTTGCATTTTCCGCATGCATGGATCACTGACGAGAAAAAAACAAAGAAGAGGTAAGTGATTTTTCAGAGTTACAGAATGAGCTCATGGGAACACTTAATTTTAACCGCTCTTTGCCCAGACTCTGCTATTACTGCTGCAGCCCTCACTAAACATATTCCTGGGATTCTCAAAATATCTTTAGCACGTAAATCCTTTTGCATTTACCACTTTTTATGCAGGGGTCGTTGCCTTTCACTGAAATACCACATATGCTTATTTGTCTGGGTCACTTTATCTCAGTCTGTTCCTCCTTTCTTGGAGTAAGTTTGCAAGGAGAAACCTTCAAGAGTTCCCACTTCAGAATATCTCGTCATAAGGAGCTAGAAGGACTGGTTTTCCATTGTCTTTCCGAACATGCGTTTTCCTTCCAAATCCAGTTTGGTTTCTTGCTTCTTTAAAAACCACACAGATAAAATACCACTTTTCTTACAAGGATGCCAACATTTGCAAAAGAAACTTGTAAATTTTTTTTTTCTGTCCTAAGAGAGCTTAGAGGGAAGAAAGATTTTTCAGGGGTTTCAGCAGACTAAAAGTGTGGTCTCAGATAGCACGTAATCATCCACTTTTTCCGTCTGTTTTGATAAAGTGTTTCAAAATACAATACGGAACGTTAGGGGTTTAGGTAATTCAAGTCCCATTACTGCAACACCTGAATTTTAGGCAAGCTCGGAACAGAGTTGAGAGTCCTTAACTGAGTACTTGTATTTCCTTCTATTCACAGCACAGAGGTAAGGGCTGCCAAAGGCTGCCACCCCATCAGCTAACAAGACACCAAAGGTAGTAACTAAAGGGCTTTTACCTTATTAAAAATGTAGGTGTCTTATGGTAGGCTGACTTTTTCCGTTTGAGTTTCACAGCCTTGAAAGCACTTGCTGGGGCAAGTTTTGGCTTTCTCTCTCAAAAATGGTAAAGGATCTGGCCCTTTCTTTTAGAGGTAGGAGCAGAAGTGACTGGATTATCTTTTAACACAGTCATCAGAGCTGGGAAGATCACTTGAATTTTATGATAAATCCCTTATCACATATCTCAACTAGGCTGAGAACTCATCAGTAGGTTCCTGTTGAAATTCCATTTTGAGACTAGAGACTAACAGTTCGGGATTTCACCTGGTAGGGGAGAGACTTGGATGTCAGTCCTTCCAATGCATACCTAATGTTAGACAGGCAACCTCATATAAAATACGGTGGCAGTCTTCTGCAACCTGCATCTACTGGATTGAACCGTTCAGACAAAACATGCAGATCACACAGAAGCTCAGATAATTTGCTGTCAAAACGGAGCCATTGACAGACCTGTTTTGAAATGCAATGTTAATGTACAAAACATCAGTTAAGGCTCCGGGTGCTTTTAGAGCACTGTAGCAGAAAAGCAGCAGTATTTTAGTGTATTTTAGGACTGGATGCCCTAAGTGGGAACTGGACAGATCTCAGGTGCACGGGTCCTTCTATACATCTGCCCTAAAATCCTCTTCTTGCAGGGACAAGTCCTTTTGTGTTGCTACACAAAGATCCTCTCAAGTCAGAAATGGGGTAATCTCAAAAACAGATGAAATAAACACATGAGGAGTAAGAAATCGGTGCCTATTCTGGAAAATGAACTCAGACAGTGAAGCAATGAAGACGTTTGTCTGTTTCCTCTATCAGGAGAGGTTCTGTGAGCCTGTCATTTTGCCGTCCACAGGGAGAAAGACCGAGATCTCTGTGTAAGCTTAGATCTTGTGATTTTCATCAACTAAATCTGTGGTGCTTCTGTGATGCATTTAAGAGTGGATGTCAGCTTTGGTATATTTTTAAAAATCAGTGAAGTGGTAAGTTCAAAGAAGCTTCCGACCACGCTATGCTTTAGAACATTTAAGAAAACCTAATAGACCATTGAGTCATTATCCTGATATTTATAACTTTAAAAGTAATAACATCCTGAGGGATGAGAGACTATAGAGAGCATGTACAGTCATACTTTAACCAGCACAGCTGCAGCAGAGGAAGATGCTGTTAAAATAATCTTCCTGATTACATTCAAGAAAGGACATAAATTGCAGAACACATCACGTACTTCACTTAGGCTTTTGGGAAACTGCTGATAAATTTCGTATGACGAGCCCTTAGTAAAACGTTAGCAAAAGAATCCACAATAAGATAAAGAGTTCGAATGAAAATCCCAATTCTGCACAAACATCTAGCCAATGCTGAGATCTCAGAATTATCAGATTTACTAAGGATGAAGAAAGAGCAAGTAAACAGCAGTAAGTGGAAAACCTGTGCAGGTTTATTTAGATAGCCTGCGGTAATGGAGTTTCTAATGTATCTGTGTCAAATTGTTTCTCAGAGCAGTCAGTATTGTCTTACCGGTTCTTCAGACTCAACTTCATATTTAATGATCTCCTAACCGGACAGTAAAATTCTTTGTAAATGTCTTTCTCTACACTGTGTAACATAACTGATCCTGATCTATAGCTAGAGCTCCTAGGGGCTAGAAACGCAAATTTGTAATAATAGAAGACTGTCTCAATCAGATTTAGGAAGTGCATATTGTTTCAATATTCAACAGTTCCCATCCCTGAAGCTGTTCTGAGACTCTCATAATAATCCTGCGGGTGCTTTTCTTTTTAATTATATCCAGTTGCCTAACTAGTAACCCATTAGCCGGATACCTGCCATGTCTTTGCTCAGAGACTGCATTTCCGTTCTTGACCCTTTTCCTTCAAAGATGTGGCATGGAAGGACTTCTAAAGAAATGTTAGTACCGCTACAGTTTCCCAGGCATTGTGTGAGGCACTGGAGAAACAGCCCCAAGAATTCCTGCCACACAGCTCTGTTCTTTTGCTGTGCCTGCATAGATCTGCTCCTCCCAGTATCACATACAAGGACTCGTTATGTTAAGTGCCCTAACTTGGAAAGGGGAGCACAGCCAAAAGTTCTTGAAAATCCTCTGCTCCAAGCATTTTACTTCATATTCCATTTCCACATGTTGAATTTAATTTCTATGTCACTGTGCTAATACCGTCACACATAGTTATTCATTACAGAGCCAAGGAATCAATTCTAATCTTTGTTGGTAATGAATGAAAAAAAAGCATTCAGGGCTGACTCCATTTATATGACAACAAAGGTTGCATAAACCAGATGCCTTTCCACATGCCGGCTGCACGGCGGGCTGCGCAATCCTCAGAGCAACGTGGGAGCAGAGGTGCTGGTGATGCTTAAGTTCTCGGTAAAGAGAAGGACTGGAGCTAGAATGGGTCACCGGCGTTACCTGTGACCCGCTTCCCCAGGGTAGCCAGGTATCTCCAAGCTTTAAACATCTTTCCACTGCAAGCTGCAGAGGTTCAGTGTAATGACGTTAGAGTTGAAGAAAGGAGGAGAACAGGAATCTTCATGTTTTTAAAAGCTACTTTTTGATTGCAGGTAGAGGTAGTGTTAACATGATTGAGCTGGAGAGAAGTACTTTATTTGCTTTGCTGCTTGTTCTACACAACAGGAGATAGCTTCACCATTACTGACAGCTCTATTTGAGAGCTATCTTCTGAGCCAGTATTGTGGGCAAAACGTACAGTCCAGCCTCCAACCAGCCCTCCAGTGGCCAGAACTGCTTTAAACCGTGACACAGTTACTGTTCCCTTGGTCCATCTCCCCCGTACAGAACTTTAATGGAAAGATGCACTATTTTTATCCCTTTTGACACTGTTGACGGATGGAGTCCCTGGCAGGAGTCAAAAGGCTGCTATTTTCTTGGGACTTCTCCTTGGCTTTGAAACTCTCTTGTCCTGCTTTCAAATAACCCAAATCTTTTTACTAACTGTGCATGCTGGAATGTATTGCTTTAGCTGGGTTTTTGGCAAATGAGAAAAGTGAATTATTCTCTGATTGTTTCAGTAAAAAATAAGTAAATGACACTGGCAGAAAGCTTGAAAATGTTTAGTAGAATCCTAAGTTTGCAAACTAAGTATTGCATGAAGTTAACGTATACCCTCATACTCACGAAACTACCCTCCGGTGACTCAGAATTTACTGGGTACTCTCTTTTTCGTGATATAAATTCAATTCTGCTTCCACCGAAATGCGAAGAATACTTTTATTCCATAGGTTAAGGGAACAGGTCTATAAAGAAGGCTGAACACTTCACAGTGTACAAAAAGACCTCTGTGGTACTCAGGGGTCATCATTCCCCTGATCTTTAATGACACATAAGCATTACCTTAAGGAGGACTAATGGTCGCTTTTGACATTCTTTTGCACGTTGAATTGTGCCTTCCTCTGCGATACCCTCGGTTGTTTCACCAGGTTACTTATGAAGCAAGGCCCTACCCTTTACAAGACTATACTCGCTGAGACAACACACCCATAGCATGGAGATGAAAAGAATGAAGCTTCATCAGATCTTATCAAGACACAGTATAATCTTAGGTGCAATGAAATGAATGGGGAACTGTCACTTATTTCAATGAAAGCGAAATTGGTTCCCCTTTCTAGAGCTTCAAGGAAGAAAGAAAAGCTGTACTAAGAGAAAGCAGATCTCGTTCCTGCCAACCAGCTCTTTATTTAATGTTATTTTTGGCAATTGCACGCCTAAGAATGAGGGCTATAATTGCTGCCCAGGGTTTTGGTATGACAGTGACCAAACTCTAAAGTTCCTGCATTTCTTTTACAAAGACATGAAAATCAAAGGCAAGGTGTCATGTTTCAGACAACCTTCAACTGGTAATGATTTACATATATATTTTTTTGGTAGGACTCATGGAAAAGCAGAAGGTAATGTTATGTTATTTTTACCACATTTTCCTGCTGTATTACTTAAAAAAACCCACCCCACAAACAGATTATGGATTATATAGGTAAGAATATTTGTATTCTTACCAGAAGCATATCTGGGCGGTTAACTCTTCCAGAGGAACTGACTTAGACAACTTTATATGTGACTGTAAAGATGCAATTATACCTTTCCACCTAACTAGACATTACAACTGTAGTATCACAGCTGTCTGTGATACCCTTGGATCTCTTCAGCAGACTTTAGGCCAGATTCTCACCTGATACTGATTTTTCACTGCTTTACTAAGCTGTAGACCAAAATTGATGCCTCCTGTTTAACAGGAGATCAAGAATAATATACTGTTCCCTAGATAAACATCAGACTGGATCAAATTCTATTCCTGGTTATGCTGCTCTGACTCCACCAAGCTCAGATAGAGTTTATGGGGCTTCACCGAGTATGCTTAGTGTCAAATTCCACCCTCAGCTAAGAGTTACCCTAACAATTCAACAGAGGCTTTGAACTTACAATCTATAACATTTGCATGAGTCTTATTTGACAGTCTGTTTTCTGTCACCCGACTAGCCCAGTAACTGCCTGAGAGGGCCAAGGTAAATGATTCAAATGATGGACTTTCTTTCACCTACGTACAGTCACTCAAAGGAGTTAGTATTTTGGAAGAAGAGTTTTAGTAATAACAGTTGCTAAGTACATACATTAAAAACCAGAAAACTATTTCCATACTTTTGATACAAATTTCATTTATCAGTTTCTTTTAGCTGAGAAAGACTAATGGATCACATCCGTTCTCCTCACTTCAAATCCCAATCCAGCCTCCTGAAAAACACCGATTTTACATTAAGGCTGAATTTGCTCTTTCATAATTTGAGACTGCAGAGGAAGACTACAGACATATAAAAGGTATTTTTGCTCACAACGATCCACATCTTCTGCCCTCTTTTTCCTGTTAATTAGTATTTTATGAGATACTAATTTGTTATTCTTGGTCCAAATTACACATGGATATAACTGCAAAGACTTGGAAGAATTGTCACTGCTATAAAAGGACTGACTTAAATATTTTTAATCTTTGAAATGTTTTTTAAGTCCTCGTTTCACAAAGCCAAGGAAATATTATTTCTCTTTCAATAATATATCTTTTAGCTCTGCAGAAGAACACGACTGTTATAAATAAGATACAGCTCTTTTCTACTTTATAGCATGCAAAGATTAGCTTTTTCCAGAGATTACTTGCTACGAAGTAAATATACTGGCGCCCTGCTGATAAATCCATTATTTCTTTATAGCCGCAAATAAAGCCTGTTCCCCCTCTAGATACCTTTGACAAGCTCTTGAAAATATGCTTCACACAGACGCTGCCAGTGAGTCGCTTACTTATAGTATTTCCCTCATTATATTTGAAACGTCTGTACTTTTAAAAGTATTCCCAGAATCTCAGATAATCTCTGCTCTTCACAGCCTGTAGACTAGGAATAAAAATTTGATGGAGGATTAACAAACCCAGCCAGCTGTTGCCCAACAACGGGAAGTGAGTTTCAAAGGTGTGTGGCCCTTTCCAAGACAGCTTTTTCCAACACCCGAATTTTAAATGAAACATCTCTATGGATCACAGCTGTGACAGCAGTTCATGCTACATATGACTAGTCTGTAACCCTGGGTAACGGTTGGTTCTTCTCCAGAGTTATGGACCTGAGGAATTCTCTTCTATCGCCCCAGGTGCAATTGGGAAAGAGACAAAGTTTGCCAAGAGTCCAAGAAATATGTCAAGACAACAAGTACTGCAGGTGGCTCTTGACAGCAATTGAGCAGGGACATCTCTGTCTGATACGGGACCAGATCTGCTACGTGTGGAATTTGTCAGCAGTCAACAGATATATTCTGAAAGAAAAGCAGGACGCATCTTTTTAAAGGTGCCATAATAAATAATTTTGTTTCATTTAATCAAGGGCTGCAAAAGCATTAAGCTTACTGATTCTTCCACTGCTGATGTAGGGGGTACCCAGTCTTCTAGGACAGCTGTCTTTGCGCCTTAAATATTATCTGAGTTCATTAACTGGTATATTCTGTGTTACGAACTCTGAACTCATGCATTGAAAAGGCCAGGTAGAATACTGAAGGAGGGCTGCTACCTGCTGACACTGAGATTTTCCATATGTGGTAGACATCACTCTGCAACCATAGCTGCTGCAGAATCATTTCCGAGATACGATCTATGTCCTTCAGAATAACTTTAACTGGAACTCATACAGAAATAGAGATGTGAATGTAAGGATGGCAGCAAAAGCAATAGATCAGCGATTCTGACAATGGTAAAGCACACACGTGAAGATAAAGAGGCTGATCTTCTCTCGCTCTCAGTTCCCTTGTAACTAGCTCTACCGTACAGTAGTACAGGGAGTAGTCTAAAACGCAGTTCCCGTGCGAGGCATTGAGCTGACTGGATAATCTAAATTCCTAGCAATGGCAGCAAGTAAACCAAAGGGACTGCTGAAGTTACATGGCCCACGGATCGCCTCTGATCTGGCTGACCATCCTGGACAAGCCTGTACCATTCTGCAAGAGAAAGGTTTGGCTGCCGGGGGCTGCTGTCATCCATGACTCCTGGCTTCCTTCCATCTGATGGCCCTCAGGAGTACAAAACATATAGCTGATGGAGCTCTGATATATGAAGATGTTAGCAGAGCCAGTAGTTTAGCCATCCTAGATATGGGAGTCTTCATTTAAAAGGCAGCCATTAACCA
The DNA here is from genome assembly GCA_013389945.1 of Fregata magnificens. Lineage (NCBI taxonomy): Eukaryota > Metazoa > Chordata > Aves > Suliformes > Fregatidae > Fregata > Fregata magnificens. The sequence goes on from WAAD01027806.1 coordinate 178,670, forward strand.
CATCTCCCAATGACATCAGCCACCCCTGAGGTTTCTCAGTACCTCCGAAAACGTGATTTTTGGTTTCCAGTTCTTTGAGTAGTGTCCGTATGCTGAGAGGGAGAGGGAAGGTGTAAGCAAACGCAGTGATTTTTCAGTTCTTTAACATGGAGAAGCATTGCATGCCAAGAAATGTCCTCTTTGTATTTGTTCAGACAAGTTGCTAACGTCTATATTGCAAGATTTGAGAGATAAAATAATCTCCTTTATGCGTGCACATGTGGGAAGGAAAAAGGCTAGCACAATGTAAATTTTGACTCTGTTGAAAGCACAGCCCTATGGGAATAACCTTCTACCATGCTCAGCTGCAAGGAGGAAGCACTGCTTGAGAGAAGAAACAGGAGAATCTTTGTGAATGCTGCCTTTTTCCCCTCCGTGCCTTTCGATATTTAGCAAGTCCTTCCCCGCATTCTTATTGGTTGAGTTGGAGTGATCTGTTCTCCAAAGGGGTGGGAAAGGACGACTCTTTATTTTAAACATATGGTGAAAACGCTGAATATAACGTTGGGAATTTGCAGCTGGGAACCGGAGAGCAAAAGGGATATTTAAAGGGAACTTAAAAAAACCCCAACAATTAAATCGTAGCTCAAAAAGGGGAGGGGGCAAGCAATAAGGGAAATCTTTGCAGCTGGAAAGGGTCAGGAAGATAGAATGGATTTGCACAATCAGTTTATTCATTATTCCAAAATAAACTGAAAACAAGGCTCAGAAGTGCAAATCTGCAGCAGAGAAGCGGAAGGGTGGGCAATGGATGAACAGCACATTTTTTAAAGATTAGTCACTTTAATATGCCCATATATATCTTAAAAAAAATGGACAGGGTTCTCAGTGGGTGTAAAAGACAGCAGTTCATAGAACGGAATTAATTGTACTAGCAGAGGATCTAGCTAACTTTTCTACTCCTGGCAAACACAAAAGTATAAAAAACTTCACAAAAACACACACAGAGAGCAGCAAAGTGGGGAAGAGCAGACCTTGCAAAAAGTGCTTCTCTTACTGCTAAAAAAAACATATTGTGTTTTCTTTTTAGTTTAAAAAGATTTTGCTCTAGAGGTCTACTTTCCCCAAGATGTGCAGCTAATTATAGTGGCTCCCACATGTCACAACACTAAACGTTTGTGCCAGTCTGCCCATTCTTAACAGGGGGTACTTTTTTGTTTGCTTTCAAGGCAGTCACCAAGGTGAAACCTATCTGGCAATATTCAGCAGTACTGAGAAAAGCAAGCCAGCCCTGATAGTCGTATATATACTGGGTTCAACTTTTGGAGACTAACCAACTTAGCCAGCTCCTGTTAAGAATGTCTCTGTGAGTACTTAATGTGTATTTTCCACTGCAAAGTGGAGACACCCTCACAGTAACCCCAGCTACGCTTGTCTGTCCCGTATTGGCAGATCCTATGTCCTTCTGTGGTGGCTTCGGCTTTTTCTCTGTTTTGTGACTTCCCCCTTCTTGGAATGCGCTGTGATACGTTATCTTAATGAGAAACAAGAGCTAGGTCTAGCTTGCACTAAATGCAAAAAACTAAAATTAAAAAACCACAGATAGCAATTATCGTGTTCATTTTCTCTAACAGCGGCCATGTCAGATAATTCAGAGGAAGGGTTGAAGTTCAAACTGACGAGCCATCATTTTACAAACCAGATGCCGTAACTTTAGGTTAGAACAGATGACTTTCTTAGGTACTGAAAGGAAGATGAAGCAAAGGAGGCTAATATTTTGGTACACAGGAGAAAGGGTAGCAATTTCCTTCACATCACAGGACATGGTGTTCCAGAGAAAAAGCCTGAAGTATCTGAGGCAACAACTGCTGTGACAGTTGATAGTGCCGTGATACTGCTGAGGTGTGCAGGGTGCACCCAGCCCAGCTTTGCCGTTCAGAAACCTCCTCGCGCTCCCTTCTGCTAATAATTCTGTGATCTGCTGTGGGCTCAGTATGTGGCGCGCATACCAGACAACTTCAATTAGAATTAAGAGGCCGTGTCATATTTTGTTAGAAGTAAAAGGATTCAACTTCGACTGTTTTCCAGAAACCACTTTTTTTTTTCTTCTTCTGGGAAAAAGAACACCGAGAGGCATAACTGGTGGGTGATGTTTTGGCATATTCTTAGCCTTTTGGAAATTCACATTCCTACTTTTAACTTTCCTGCTTAAAGATAACTATACATGTGAAACTAAATACAATTCATTTGTCTAGCACTTTCTCTGACCTATTTAGCAACAACCCCAGCTGACAGTTTGCTTTAAATACGATTAACCAATCTGTTCTGGTATGAATTTTCTTCTCTTCTATTTTTGGCATAACTCCATAATTTTCCTCCGTATTTTTTAGAAAGAACTTTAAAAGGTGAAGTAGACATGTCATGCTTCATACACACAAGCTGTGACTAGAGTCGGACCTCTTGGGTTTTTTTTGTGTCTTCCGAGAGGGACAGTAGCTAGGGAATTTTTAATCAATAATTTGATCAGATGCAAAGCCATAAGCTTTTTTTTTAATAACACACCGATACAAAACCAGAATCATACAAACACAGTCACATAGGTGACCCTGCTTTGAGCAGGAGACTGGACTACATGACCTCCGGAGGTCTCTTCCAATCTGAATTATCACGTGACCCTGTGATTTGAAAACTAAACCACTTCCACATCCCATTGTTTTCCTGGCATTTCTTTGATCTCCAGGTTCTCCAGACCCAAGATTTCTAAATGCCTTAGTTTTCTAAATTCTAAAATAGGCAACTTTATACAGGTGGCATGATTTTCAGTTTCAACTATTTAACTTGCAAAGTGCACTTTTGCACACATTTGAGCTACTATTCTAGCCTTGAACCATGAGAAATTAAATGAGGGTAAGAAAGAAAGAGGAGAAGAACCAGAGTGATAGTCCAAAACCTATTAATTGCTCAGCAAGGCATTTCCTATTCCTCATGTAGTTGACTTGGAGAAATTTTTTCGTTAGTTGGTTTGGTCTGGTTGTTGGGGTTTTTTTTAACGTTCTCCTTCCTTCCTTACATTACTTGTTTAGTGTGCTACCTGGCACCTTAGCTCACAATAACAGGAAGAAATCCTGGAGATTAAAAGCACAGCACTAAATAACAGGGAAAATACATATAATTATCAGCAAGTATTCCACTATTTTCCTGAATGAATATTCCTTGGATAAGTACCTTTCCTTACAGAGGAAAAAAATTCTTACATCATTGTAAAGGACAATTAACATTTTGCAGTGAAGTATTCTTTTTACAGGACTTGGAACTTTTGTGCCAATATCTACCAAAGAAAGCATCACGTGCCACATAATGACCCAAATTCACTTTCCGTTTACAGCCATGCAACAATCAACCCAAACCCTTCTCAAGTATAAAGAACTAAATCAAATTTCAAACTAAATCTACTCTTAAATAAAGATGTGAGATTATGAACCTGCTCGAAAATCTGCATTATAACCTGAGAGAAAGAATTCTTCTAAATAACTCTTACATGGTATTTGGACAGCTGTTTAATAACAACATAAAAATCCTGCTAGTTGAATTATATTATAGTTTCTACTTGTGCTTCCAGCTGGCTGATGACTGCTCTAAGGGGAATGGAGACAAGAGCCAAAGATACACATTGCTCTGTGCAAGAATCAGAAAAAGGGCGGGCTGAGAGCCAAATCATCCCCTCCGCTTCTAGGTGCCTTGGGGTGGAATTTGCACAAAGACTGACCAGAACTGGCCTGGAATTCTATAAAGAAACGTAGACGCAGATGTCATACTTCTATGCATGTGGTCCAAGACCACTGCAATTTCTTCGTGGCTCTTAGGTCTTACATGCTGACGGATGGCCAACGTTCCTCTGGAGATAAGGCCCTTCATCAGAGGGGTTTTGACCTCTCTGTGGAAAACCCGACTATGCAAGCTTGCCAGGGCTTCACAAATGAAAACTGACTTTGACCTCCTCATAGGAAACCTGGACCCTGAGTCTATAACAGGAAAATGTTGGGATATATAAAAGTTCATTCATATTTAGATATACATAACGGAAAAATACATAACATCATAGGGCTGGGTTAAACCATCTGAAAAGGAAAGTTCAGTTCATACAGCTTGTTGGAAAAACAGCATTGGAAGCATATTTTATTTGAAAACGCAGATCTACTGAAGTCAAAACTTTGTGAAAACACATGGATTTCACCTTTTTGTTTCAGGAGAAAGCAGAAAAAAAGTTGAAATGTATGTCACTGTAAGAACAAAACATTTTTATGTTTAAAATACTAAACATTTTTTCTTCATGAAGAATTCCGAAATGCTAACATTTTGTTCCACTCTCTAATGTAGCCAGACTTCCAAATTTCTAAAACTTCCACTAAAAGAAACTCTGTCTTTGCACAGTTCCAAAATCCAGGTTGCCAGTTCCTTAAGTGTTTTACGGTCTATGCCCTGCAACTATAATGGAGGAGAAACAAGATAGACTGTAAGAATGCCTCATGCCTTATTTCTTGGCCTAGTCTTGCAGCATATACTGGCTTTCATTTCTAATAGTAGCGCTACCATGTGACAGAATTCAATATCAGTTCAATCCTCAGCTTCTTTTATACATAATCCTTGCAATATTGAGGATGCACAGAAACAATGAACAGAAGCAGCACAGGGCAAAACCTTTATTTGACTCAGCTAGACTATGCGTATGTTTTAATGACATGTTAGCAGTAACAGTATATTAAACCTCAAAATTATTTTGTCCTAACCATGAATAAGGGTTTGTGTAGAGATTAAGGATGTCTAGCAGCTGATCTCTCAGTACAAGAGCTCTGTGCATGAAACTTTTCTTTCCCCTTTGCTCACCATACTGATCTATTCAGAATTCTGTCTGAATGCATTTGCCTGATGTTAAGTCTCTGCATGATGCCTTCACCTTTAATGAATGTTCTACAGAACCTGCTTTCCTGTCTTGTCATCGCCTAGAAAGGGGTTTCCGGTAAAATGAGAAAGCATGTCAAATAAGCATTTAATATAAATCAGGTGTGATTTTATATGCTTCGTATGGAAAGCTTCCCTTTGATTTGAATATGTGTCAGATCAGGCCTTTTGAATATTTTGCTTCAGAAGCCACATACCTGGGTATGAGTCACTTAACGTGCTGCATGAACTGCAATGGCACTTCTCAGAAATAGTCGCCCCAGGAATCTGTCTAGGTGAATTCATGCATACTTATAGCTGACTGTGTGCCTACATTGCCAGTTTAACGTTTTGTATAGAATTATTTCTGTTCCTCTGTAGGCAAATTCTAACTAACATTTCACAGGAGCAATTATTAGATTCATCACAGTTTAGAAAAAAGTCATGGTCCTTTTTCCAATTTTTTGTTCCTTCAAAATTTTTTTTACCATTAATGGAAGAATTTTACAACCTACTCAATTGCTCCCACAAGCAATTTTTACCTAACTAAACTGTTTCTAGGTATCTACATTTCAACTTTCTTTTTGCTTCAAGGGAGCGTAGATTAGTTTTAGCGCCAAAAAAACTTACCAGAACTGAAAGCACAATGCACCCACAAGGATGGCACATTGATCTGAGGATATCAATACATGCCTAATTTTTACCACGTATGTCATATTCTTGAGGAAAGACACTAAGAAATACTCCAAGTTGGGATGCAGCCAAAACACGCATCCCTATCTAGCGGTCAGCCCGGTCATTTAGATACAGGCACAGGACAATTTACTCCAACTCCAAAAGTTGCTCCTGGATTTAGTTCATTCCATTAATACACAAGGCCCTGGAGAGTAGCTGTATGATTACTTTATCATAATGCATTTTACCCTGGTAGCAACAAAAAAATCACTGAAACGCCACCTTGCAAGATAAAGTAAAACTTGATTTCATTTCCTACATGAAGACAAATTATTCTCATAGTTTTTCTGTGAAGTAGGCTCTGTGAGTATCATTGGTTTGCACAGATCTCTATCACCCTGCAGCATAATTCCCTGCTGTTATGCAATTGGTGTTAAATACGTGAAGCAGTATCTAACACTTTTCTACTTTTAGAACCTCTACTTCCTACATTTATCTGCACCTGAAGAAATACACTTCTTTCTCTTACATACACAAAAGAAAGAGAAATAAGAGAAAATGGAAGTTAGGTGCTAGATACAAAATGATACTGTAAGTATTTAAAATCAAACTGTTGACAACTGCTAGCTTCCCCACCCAGCGGAAAGCGTTACTTATGGCAGGAATCACTGGGCAAAATTCTACGCTGAGTTAAGCAAGACATCGGTTTAGAATATTAAAGTGATCTGTTCTGCCCTTAGAATCTGTAACTCTATGTACACTGTTCATTTTCTGCTCACAGTCCACACTTTTAATAATGTTAGCTGAGGTAGCATGTCATGTGAGACGCAATAGTTAAAAGGAAGATGACTATAACTGTGGTAGTTTTGAAGTTTCATAGTATACAGGAAAAAAACCAGTAGGCCTGCCTAGCAACTAGCTTCCAGAGAATTTTTATGAGATGAAGCTTGTTTTGTCTTTTCCTGTGGGTTAAGGTCGCATCTTTCTGAGTAGTGTATACACAGCTAAGAAATACGAATGATGCCGTTTGAAAGAAGACCACTGTTGGGCCTGGGCTGCTTGTATGATGGCTGTGGTGCTTGCTGGGGAGCAGGGTGTGGTGTTCAGATGATGGAGAACTTAATAAATCAAGTGGCAGGATAGAGGTATGAATTAAACCAACCCAGCTAATGAAAAAAGAATAGTTTCTGAAGTTAATATGAATAACAGATACCACGTGAGTTGACTTCGATGGTCATTCAATGAAGTTAGAATACCCTACGTAGGAGAGGAAGATTTTTCCGTCATCGTGAGATGATTAGATGGTTAATCCAGAAGGTCTCGGTGAACACCTGCTCCGCAAACAGCTTAACATCACAGGTCACAAAATGATCCCCAAAACCTTGTAACTCATTCATATATTCACGTCTCAACACCAGAAGAAGAAAGAGAACACTGAAGGCTGATGTTCTAAAATAATTTCTGCGCAATTATGTAAAACAAAGATTGTGTGAGAGAAAAGTACGGCAGCTTGGAAGGGGGGAAGATTTGAATGAGACTAATACTGAAGAAAGCTTAGCAAGAGTAGACAATTTGAAGTGTACATGTCTTTTTATTACACTGGAGAATACATCAAGACAAAGTGGGTTCAGGAAAATTCATACTTTAGCAAGAGAACTTCCAACGTTGTTAAAATTATTCTCACACAACAGTTCAGAGGGACAGATAAGCACAGATTAGCTTTTGGTGTCATAAACCACCAAATCAAGGCAAAGGATCAGAAAGAAAATCTGCAGTTTGCTAGGGGCCTCCAAGGAAAATGTTTTAACACAGTAACCAAAACTCAGACTTGTTGGTACCTTAAATTAAAATATCATAGAGAATTACTCAAAATAACCAAGCAGCTAGTTTCAAATCCTATTTTCTATCTTATAGCAAAAAACCCCTTTTGCCTGTTTGCCAGAGGCCTTTTAGGAGCCAAATTGAGGCAGAACTGTTTATGGGCTGCAGACCTTACAAAGGGCCAAAGTGTCCAAAGCGTAGCCAAATCGGTAGCATAACCAAGGCAATGCAATATGGGCATTCCCATAGTAGGCCTTCCGTGAAACTTCAAGTGCATCCTGAAACACCATAAACTCTCTTTTTGACAGAAACATATGTCCAGAAGCACCATTCATTCCTCACAATTCTTTACGCCTCTAATAGTTGGTGCAGAGAGCCAAAGATGTTGCAGTACAGCGTCTTGCGGTTTTTGGTATTTTTATTTTAAGGTATGCACTGAAGAGCTGAGCAGATATCCAAAGGACGTAAAAAGTAGAGAAAATATAGCAGGAAAGTTCTTTTATGTTATTTGTAAGAGAGTGTTTGCAGATCTCAGAAGTGCATAGGGGAGTACTCTCAAAGCTAATTTGTGAAGTTTGTTATTGGACTTTAAAAAGGATTACTTCCACTGACATACATTACAGCTAGTCTAGACTCTAACAGAAATAATGACTGCAGAACAACAAGAAGGGCAAACCATAAATAAAAGAAAGATTTACCAGCCAACCTTTCTCTTTTCACCACCCAGAACACTCTTGTGCTACAGACCAAAAAAGTGGTTCTCTGCACAGAGCCATTTGTATCGAGAATGCTTTTTAGGCCTTAAAAAGGGGGGCAAGAGAGTGAGTCTTTTTAGTTGAAAGCGGTAGACACAGATATAAAATACGCAGAGACAAACTGACCCTCAAATACAAGCTATGTTTTATCACAATGACAGAAACCTACAGAAGAGTATCCAGAACGTATCAATGAACATAGCAAGAAGCAACAGGGTAGCTGAAACAAGATCATTACTGAGATCATATATAAGAGCCATCGTAGATTTTACGACGGGTGTCCCGCATGACTTTGACAAAAGCAGCATAGAGTACACATAAAATCTGGATTTACGGGAGGCCAAATAAGCAACCAAGGCAGTATAAAAAGATGAGGATGATTATGTCATTCTCTTTCTCTGATAACTCCAGCAAAAACTCCCGAGAACATTAAAGATGACATAGCAGTAACAAATAAGAAAGCAAACAGAATAAAAACCTTTCTTAGTGAAAAAAGGCAAAAAACTCACTACAGATTTGGTTTTGGATTATAGAAGGAAGATGAAGGACAAACCTAATTTGTTTGCTCTGCGGTTCATAAACAAATTTGCAAGTGTCTGCTAATTCATATAAGCTGGGTGGCTGAATACAGTGCACCTGATATACTACACAATAGAGGTCTACACTTCTCCTTTTTTTTGATTTAGGCCTTTAGCAGAAGCTCTTATGCTTAAAAGCATCTGCAGAGCACACAAACACACCTAGTATTCCAGCAACACAGGTCTGTTCCGAACGATGTTCCACTCTGCTTTTCTAGTCTCAGCATGTCGGTTTCTGTTTCAGTATCTTTGTTCTCATAACATAGAGGAATAGGCAAGAGGAACCAAATTTCACAAGTCACAACACATCTTCTGCTAATATCTGTACAGAGGGGAGCTCTGGAGGAGCACAACAGCTGCCTGACCTAAAAGCCATTGGTGTAGGTTTTGATGCACCATCAAAATGGTCCCTCTCTTCCACTTTTTTCAAACATGATTCATCTTTTTTTCAGAGTGTGTTTTTTTGCTATGCTGGTGCAAAAGAAAGCACAAGGAACATCATTATTATGACCACTTTGCTGATAAATGGTTCCTAAAGAAGTGAAATACTTTAATGACAGACTCTTCAGATGACACAGTGGGAAACCACAAAACTGCTCGTAAGGCAGCCTTATTCAGAAAGCTCATTTGTTCACCTGCAAATCCTTTGGCACATATAGTTATGAACTGGTGGGGCAAAATGAATCAGTCTCA
>WAAD01027807.1:2507-21886 GCA_013389945.1 Fregata magnificens
AGCTCATCTGCTAGGTAGCTGTGGCATCATACATTCACTGGAAGTTAAAAAAAATGGCTCTATCTTCAGGAAGCCAGGGTTAAACAATTGCATTGCCATTGACTTGGGAAAGTGGGGAGAGAGGGAAAGACACAACTTAAAAATTCTACTGTTGGAAATATCATCTGAGAAATAAATCTGAGATGTCTGAGATTTATTTCAAACGTGCACATCACAAACTTTTGTCAATTCTCCTCTGCAGGAGGACAACAGGAAATTCTGCCATGCACAGTACCTAAACAACAGAAATGCTCTTCATTGATGAAAAGGTGAAGACCATGCCCAGATCCCTTGCTGTAAATTACCAATGTTCTTGCTGGTTTTGGCACAAATGTAGAGGATTTACCTGCTGATGTGGCCAAGGAGACTCTTAACTTCTGTGACACTCATAAAATTGTATGGTGAATGCAATGGGTTCCTTCTGCCTCCTAGAGCTGTTTTTAAGATTGCAAAGGCTGCAGTTGGAAACCTTATTCTTTCATATTGATTTAAAATCTTTCTACTGGTGTTATTGACTGCCTGCTGGTTTACAGCCATGTTACATTCAAAGTAGTAAAGCAAGAGAAATAAAAAGTCTCCCTGTCTCACAGCTGTACTCTCAGTACCTAGTTTACCTATATTTGGTTTTATTGTTACTGGGGAAGATTAATTATTTATTCATTCACTCATTTATGTTTCAGTTCATTTTTTAAGAATTTGTTTGTGGTGCTGTGTTCAGGAAGGCAGTTCACTTCAGATGAGCTTGAATTAGAATTAGCTTTTAAAATATAAGTTCCAGCCTGTCTGCATTTCCCTAGTATTGAAAAAAGAGGCTGAGGTTTATTATAATATTCCTTACATTGTTTCTCCTGTTCACTCCAAAAAAAGGAACCAGGAAAGTAAGAAAGTTTCAGAACCTTCAGGAGAGGAGTTCTTTGTGCATGAAATAAGTGAGCTGTGCTCTTGGAAAAAGTGAAAGCCTTGGGATTTTTCCCATCTCATCGTTATTATTGAACTTCTGGTTTCCTGGTGTCCAAGCAAATACATCCTTTTCACATGACCACAGATGATGATCTCAGATATCTTTTGCTGTCTCTGGATTGGAACAACAATATCTCACTTCTGTGCCATTTAAGACCAATGGTGGGATCACTAGCCTTTTCCTTATCTGTGAAATGGAACTTTGGGGTGGAATTAATTAGGGTGTGTTAGAGTGCTTTCAGATAAGCAGATGCAAAACACTTCTGTATCCATGAAAATGTTATTATATTCTCACTTAATTAGATAAAGAAATCAGTAAGAGATTCTTGTGAACTGTGTATGTATGCCTTCAGTTTGTTTTAAAAAGCACTCTTTCATGTAATCCACTGGGAATGATCAAAGAGATCACTGTGTACGAAACTACTTTTTCAGTCTCTTTGGTCAAAAATTGTCATGAAGCTTCAGAAGACAAAATAGTATCTTGAGGCTCCATATTCTTCCAGCAGTCAAGTCCGTTGTCACTTGAAAGCACTCTCTGAGCTGCAAGAAACATAGACATTGCTGTCCTTACGGAAGTGATTTGAAATGTTTGCATGCTTTCCCTAAAAATATTTAGTTTCTATTGATTGTTGTTGTGAAACGTGTAAGAATTTAATAAAGGCATTCATTTGAAATTGAATCCAATTCCCTGTTTTTCTGAAAACTCTCAAAAATTTAGATAACAGTTTTATCTTCCTGGGGATTTGTTTTAGGTGGAAACAGTATAGCACAGTCTACATATCTGTCCAAGAACTGGAATAAAATACCTTATGCTCCTTCTAAATAAAAAAAAAATGTTCTCAAGGAGATCTGTAATTCAAGATATTGTTGATTCAAAAAAAGTGATGATTCAAGTAGGAAGTGGCACATGAAATCTGAACCTTTTCAGCTCTGCCCATCATTAATGTATAATAGAAAATTCAGTCAAGTGGTGATGACAAAATATTATAGCTATGGAGAAAAGGTAAGCTATTCATCACCACTGGGCTTATTTGTATTATTTAAATAGACTCCTGGGCATGCAGTGATGAGAAGATGCTTTGCCCTGAAACATGAATAAAACAGTGCTTCCAGAAATTGAAGGCGATGCATTCAGATTTATGAAGCATGATCGCACCCTAATCATTGATTCAGCTGAGGTAAAGTTGGTTTCTCTCAACTTCCCCCTTAATTGTACAGAACACCAGACACTCACCACAAGCTGATGTAAATAACGTGTACAGTGATAGCATGATGGACAGTAGGCACAATTTCCAACATGACAATTCTGATTATATGCTGGTAGAAAATGTTTCACCTTGTGTGGTAAGACAAAGTAACAGGTTGACCAGAGAGGCTGTGAATTCTCCACCCCTAGAGATATTCAAAACTAGAGAAGGCCCTAAATAATATCATCTGTTTGGTCCTGCTCTAAGGTAATTCGACCAGACAACCTCCAGACATCCTTTTCCAAACTAAATTATTCTATGATTATACAACTATTACAGTTCATTCTCAATAATGATGGAGTTAAAACTGATATACACCCACTTTCTAGTATCTACGTCTTTTTCTGGCATTATCTCCACCCTTTTGTTGCCCTTTGGGTCCTAAAATCAGGGTACCAATCTTCTTTGAAGAGAAGCATGAGTATGGGGTTACGATAAATTGGCAGCACCTCAAGTTCTTCTGTGGGAGAAGCATTGCAGCTGATACTTCCTCCTCACTCTCGGTCTCTCTGAGGCTTTTTTATACATTCCCTAACACTGTGCTTATTTGCTCTTTTCTCACTAGTTCACAGTTTGATGGTATATTCAAATTTACTATGTAATGTAAGATTCACATATGCGTAATACTTGTGCTTTGTTCTCTTTTTTTATCTCTGAAACAAGTTCCACTGAGCTTTCAAGGTTGCATTTCATTAATGACCAGGAAATGACCATTTGTGATCTGTGTTAATAGACCTGGCGCCTCCAGTATTGTTCTTTGCTTGCACTTTCCAGGCCTCTGCAATTATCCTATACTTGAACTTTTGGGGAGTCTCTGTTACAATCCTCTGTTTTTCTTCAACAGCCTTCAAGCTGTGGTTTCCTGATAGCATAACTAATATTTTATTAGCACAACCTCATCACACATACATCCTTGTTCCAGGGTCACTGAATCATTCACTTTACAAAAATAATGAACCATTCAAAGGCATATGTATCTACAGACACAGGTAGATATAATGCTTTGGTAACTTCTTGCAATAAATATCCACTAGTTACTGCAGTATGTTCATTATCAAAATTATTTTACAACAAAGGATAGAGTCATGGTAACTCATAGGACTTTTTTCCCTCAGGAAAGAACAAAGACTCAATTTCTCTCTTTGCAGAAAATGCAGCTTTCTCCACTCTTCCATCTGCTATGCACCTGCACCAACACAAAATGACAATTCATAGCATTAGCTCCACCATCAATTCTTTGTGTCCTAGCAGTTGTTTCTCATAACACCTATTCTCAGGTTCCTACCTCTTAGCATCCATTTTGCTGCTGTCAAGTCACAAATTTATGAAGTGTTTATAATTAGAGAAGTTTTACATATTACAAAAACAATCAATCTCTGAATGTTTGTTTAAACTTTTAATGAATTTTCATGAACTGTGCTGACTCCATTTTGGGTTCACTGTCTGTGGATTATTGGCAGGAAGGCTTACTTCTGAATCCAAGAATTTTAAGCAGAACGCTCCTGAAAAGTACAGACATATCCAGTTATTCACAATATTTACCTAACTATAATTATGGCTGAGAAGAACATCAAGCACTGTCTAAAATTTCAGATCTCATGAAAGCCAAGCAAATAAGGCAGACTGAAACTTCAAGATATTTATATCCACAGCTATTATCTCAGAATAATTTTAGGATAAAAAAACCAGTTAAATGGTACTTGCAGCAATTAAAAAATATGCAAACTTTGTGAAATTATTTACCCTTAGGTATTTGCTCAGCTATAGTCCATATTTTCCTAGAACCACGTACATAAATAGGGAATAGACTGTATGTGAAGATATATACAAGACAGAGCTAGATAGACCTCAGCCTGCCATGGCCAGTTCAGCATGGGTACACTAAATGACTCCTACTCCTCTACCTCTATATGCGGTAGTCTAATATCTTGGAGTGAAAACACAGCGATGACAAAGCCTAGAAGATATTATTAGCACAAGAAGAATGAAAGGTTTTAAAACATATGTTCAGAACAAACCACCAGTAGTAGTGAGAGCGACCAACAACATTGCATTTGAGAGGCAGCCTGTTCAGTTATCAGTAACATTACATTGTATGTTTACAGAGACTGTCAGATGACTATTGATTGATTAAGCAGAAACATAAAATTAGATATGAATTACTGCAATGGACTGGGATATATACCATAGGATCAGACCAATAAAATACTGGCACTTTTCACAGAGGGGAAAATAGATTTAACAGATTTCAGGACTCCTGAATCTTCATGTCATTACTTCTAAATGTTTATACTCCTGATTTTTACCTTATGGTCTAACTGAAGTATTTACAGGAATTCTTATGATACAGACATCTGAAAGCTTTGATTTTTAGTCAAAGCATAAACTTCTGTTATTAAAAAATGTGCATCCTATTTAGCATTTGAGGAAGATAGCATAATCAGCAGTATACTTTTTTTTTTCTGGGGTAGCATCCATGAATACAAAATTTCTTGACTCCCATTTTCTGATCTGATCATTTTCTGATCAGCATGTATTGTGAGTTATTATTACAGCTTCTCCCTAATTCAAACACTTCAAAAAGTTATGAATGTTTCTTTAAATTTAAATACCATGTTTCATAGATGTCCAGAGTCAACACAGCTAAAGAAAAATCAAAGTACACTAGTGTGTAACTAGCTGTCTTTTTGCCAGGTGACCCAAGCCTAAGGTCATCTGACCCATCTCTGTTTCTGTACTTTTAGAAATCTCAGAGCGTTTCCAGAATTCTGTTTAACTATTCATAGATAATACAGTTTACTGAAGGAAAGAGTATTAATGACCTTCAAAGCTACCAATCTCTGGTGTACAATATTGTGAAAGTTTAGCATAAAATAACTGGAGAACTTTTCTTGTGACCCTAGCCTCTGATTCCTGATCTTGCAAGGATTCCACTTATGTTAGAATAGCTTAAGTGTCATGTTTATGGCAGAGATGATAATAATCTTCTCGTGTTTTGGGCAAATGACTTATGATATGTGACTTGAAAAAATAAAGACACAGATGTATGCACTCATTAGATTAGTGACACCAACAGCTTCCTGAAAGTCATTTCAAGAACTCTAATAAAATGTGCAAATCAAAAGGTGCATCTCACACATTCCCCAAAAAAGTGAGATAAGCTTATGGAATCTTTAGCAGCAGAGACAAAAGATTTTATTACCTTTAGTAATATTTATTAATTTAATTATTTTATGTAATGAAAAGCTAACTATGTATTTAACTATAAGCATATCCTAGAAGCCTTAGATGTTTACTTGTTCAAATAGGTAGCCAAAGTCCCTTGACCTAGACACTGTTAGAAGTTGCGTTCTGATACAGTTAATAGCTGAGACTTACTTGGATTAGAAGGCAAGAAATGTTCTTAGAATCATAGAATCATAGAATCATTTATGCTGGAAAGGACCTTTAAGATCATTGAGTCCAACCGTTAACCTAACACTGCCAAGTCCACCACTAAACCATGTCCCTAAGCACCACGGCTACACATCTTTTAAATATCTCCAGGGATGGTGACTCCACCACTTCCCTGGGCAGCCTGTTCCAATGCTTGACAACCCTTTCCGTGGATAATTTTTTTCCTGATATCATAGAATCATAGAATCATAGAGTCATAGAATCATTAAGGTTGAAAAAGACCTCTAAGATCATCAAGTCCAACCATCAACCCAACACCACCATGCCTCCTAAACCAGGCCCTGGAGTGCCACGTCTACACATTTTTGAACGCCTCCAGGGTTGACGACTCCACCACCTCTCTGGGCAGCCTGTTCCAATGCCTAACCACTCTTTCGGTAAAGAAATTCTTCCTGATGTCCAATCTAAACCTCCCCTGACGCAGCTTGAGGCCATTTCCTCTTGTCCTATCACTTGTTACTTGGGAGAAGAGTCCAACACCTGCTTCACTACAACCTCCTTTCAGGTAGTTGTAGAGAGCGATAAGGTCTCCCCTCAGCCTCCTCTTCTCCAGGCTAAACAACCACAGTTCCCTCAGCCGCTCCTCATAAGACTTGTTTTCTAGACCCTTCACCAGCTTTGTTGCCCTTCTTTGGACACTCTCCAGCAGCTTGATGTCTTTGTTGTAGTGAGGGGCCCAAAACTGAACACAGTATTCAAGGTGTGGCCTCACCAGTGCCGAGTACGCTATTGGCCTTCTTGGCCACCTGGGCACACTGCTGGCTCATATTCAGTCAGCTGTTGACCAATACCCCCAGGTCCTTTTCCACCAGGCAGCTTTCCAGCCACTCTTCCCCAAGCCTGTAGTGTTGCATGGGGTTGTTGTAATCCATGTGCAGGACCTGGCACTTAGCCTTGTTGAATGTCACACCATTGGCCACAGCCCATAGATCCAGCCTGTCCAGATCCCTCTATAGAGCCTTCCTACCTTCAAGCAGATCAACACTCCCGCCCAATTTGGTGTCATCTGCAAACTTACTGAGGGTGCACTCGATCCCCTCATCCAGATCATTGATAAAGATATTAAACAGAACTGGTCCCAATATTGAGCCCTGGGGAACACCACTTGTGACCGGCCACCAAGGGGATTTAACTCCATTCACCACCACTCTCTGGGCTCGGCCATCCAGCCAGTTTTTTACCCAGCAAAGAGTATGCCCATCCAAGCCATGAGCAGCCAGTTTCTCCAGCAGACTGTTGTGGGAAACCATGTCAAAGACCTTACTAAAGTCTAGGTAGATAACATCCACAACCTGTCTCTCATCCACTACGGGGGTCACCTTGTCATAGAGGGAGATCAGGTTAGTCAAGCAGGGCCTGCCTTTCATAAACCCTTGCTGAGTGGGCATGATCCCCTGGTTGTCCTGTATGTGCCACGTGATGGTGCTCAAGATGATCTGCTCCATAACCTTCCCCGGCACTGAGGTCAGACTGACAGGCCTGTAGTTCCCTGGATCCTCCTTCCGGCCCTTCTTGTAGATGGACGTCACTTTTGCTAACCTCCAGTCAACTGGGACGTCCCTGGTTAGCTGGACTGCTGATAAATGACTGAAAGTGGCTTGGTGAGCACTTCTGCCAGCTCCCTCAGTACCGTTGGGTGGATCCCATTTGGCCCCATAGACTTGTGTGTGTCTAAGTGGTGTAGCAGGTTGCTAACCATTTCCCCTTGGATTATGGGGGCTTCATTCTGCTCCCCTTCCCTGTCTTTCAGCTCAGGAGGCTGGGTACCTGGAGAACACTGGTCTTCTTATCTGAAGGTCTGTTCCAGTCCTTTTTTCTACAGTTCTATGATCAGAAACATATCTCAAAATATTACATAAACTATGAAACTGCAACCCTGACATTTACTGCGCTGTGAAATGTACAGGTATATCCACTTTTTCCATCTTTTGGCCGAGGCCAATTGTATGAGGTTTAACAAGGCCAAGTGCCGGGTCCTGCACTTTGGTCACAACAACTCCATGCAACGCTACAGGCTTGGGAAAGAGTGGCTGGAAAGCTGCCCGGCAGAAAAGGACCTGGGGGTGCTGGTCGACAGCCGGCTGAACATGAGCCAGCAGTGTGCCCAGGTGGCCAAGAAAGCCAATGGCATCCTGGTTTGCATCAGGAATAGTGTGACCAGCAGGAGTAGGGAAGTGATCGTGCCCCTGTACTCGGCACTGGTGAGGCCGCACCTCGAGTACTGTGTTCAGTTTTGGGCCCCTCAGTACAAGAAGGACAGTGAGGTGCTGGAGCGTGTGCAGAGAAGGGCAACGAGGCTGGTGAAGGGACTAGAAAACAAGTCTTATGAGGAGCGGCTGAGAGAACTGGGGTTGTTTAGCCTGGAGAAGAGGAGGCTGAGGGGAGACCTTATCGCTCTCTACAACTACCTGAAAGGAGGTTGTAGTGAAGCAGGTGTTGGACTCTTCTCCCAAGTAACAAGTGATAGGACAAGAGGGAATGGCTTCAAGTTGTGTCAGGGGAGGTTTAGATTGGACATCAGGAAGAATTTCTTTACCGAAAGAGTGGTTAGGCATTGGAACAGGCTGCCCAGAGAGGTGGTGGAGTCGTCAACCCTGGAGGCATTCAAAAATGTGTAGACGTGGCACTCCAGGGCCTGGTTTAGGAGGCATGGTGGTGTTGGGTTGATGGTTGGACTTGATGATCTTAGAGGTCTTTTCCAACCTTAATGATTCTATGATTCTATGATTGTATGTCATAAGACTGCAGATAATAGAAATGTAAATAGTGCATGATGTTCAGCTACTGTTCTTTGCATCTGGATGAACTAGTTTGCTTTTTGTTTTTCTTGCCTGCCAGCAAGGAAGGTGGAACACCAGAAAATTAGCAAAGAGACAAAGACAGAAAGACAGGAACTCGATACTGGGTAGTAACATGCACACAAATGGGGGAAGCCCCAGAGAAATACATAGGAGTGGCAGAGAAGAGTCTTTTTGACAGGAATAGGGAGATTTGTGAGCAAACCAGCTTTAGAAAGCAACATGAACTAGAAAGACTCATGATACAACAAAAAGACATCGTGACTTGTAGGAAGAGCTTGGATTACATGAGAGTTCTAATCTTCTAGGAAACTACTTCTAAGCGCTGACTATAAAATAGTGTCTTTGTTTAGAGCTGTAGATTAGATGATTTAGAATCCTGTATAAAATATGTCATTATGATAGATGGGATGTACAGATACTCAGTAGCATCCTACTTTCCTAAAAGGTAAGCTACTTGCATGGTGGCATGCTACTAAGTGCAGTGCTTGCAAGGTGCTGATGAACTCTAAATTTATGTCTTATCCTACCTCATCTTGGAGTATATATGTAGCCACATTCCTCATGCACACATAGATGTAAAATACAACCCTCAAAGTCTTCGTGGCTGGAAAAGTTATACTGAAGCTTCTGGGACATGCTGGGAGTCTACACAGAGCCTGGAAACCTTCAATAAAACATGCTGAAGATTCAACTTTTCTGAACAAAAAAGAGAGATTATCACAAGGCACAGTTAAACACTTCAGCTCTCCAAGCAAAAGACAGAGATAGATAAGTACTGAACACTGAGGTTCAGAAAAGACTAAATGCTAATTAGAGGCCCTTACTAGCAGCTAACAGAATGCACCTGAGAGAGATGCATGGCTTAAATCCTTGTAAATGTGTAAATCTTACCTGGCAGATGGCACCAGCTTTGTCTAAGATTAATAATGTTGTATAATCTGCACGAGATAAGCAACCAATTTTTTCATTTAAAAAAAAAAAAAAAAAGAAGAATCAGTTCTTTCCAGAAAAGGGGAAGAAAGGAGAAATGAAGAAGCAAATAACTCACAGGTACGAGAAATCAAAGACCTAGGTTCAATTCTCACACCTGCCTGAAAGGGCTCGAAATTTTATCATCCTGTTCCTAATCTCACTCGTTGATACTAGAATCTAGAGAACCATTGACTTTCCTGATGGACTAGTGGATAGTTACTTTACATACAAAATAGATCAGCTTCCATGGAAAAGATACTTAATCCCTGCTTTAGAGTGTTCTAAAATATGCGACCTAACTTCAGATCTATTGACTAAAAAAGAAATTATTCTTCTTGCATTCTTTTGATGAAGTTGAGCATGTTCTTAGCATGCTTTCCTCACAACTCCATGTGTGAGAGGAAACGTCTATTTTATGACCCGCAACAAGTATCACCATGCAGCTGGACATGAGTGATCACGCACCACCACAGAGACAAGGGTTTATAGGAAGAACTGTAAATTAACAATACATGGCTCTTAAATGCAAGGTTAGTGTGTGCTTGTGGAACTCCTTCCCCCAGGGGAGAAAGAGATCAGAGAATAACAACGATGTGATCTACTGAAACACATTTAATTTAGGCATATAAACTGGGAGAGGTTAGTCACCATAGGCTCCTTTATGTATAACAGAAACAGACTGGTATGTCCATAGGGTCATTCCAATCTTAGTCTGCCTTTCTGCATTAACAAAGTCTTTGATGAATATGCTTCTAACCTGGGTACCTCAAATAAATGCAAAAGATTGTGTGGGGTGAATCTATGCTACAAGTTTTTTATTAAATTGTCAGTGTTCTGGAAAATTCAAATTATTATTTACATCAACATAAGTCTGAGGCAAGCCACTTCTACAAGGTTGCCATTTATGTGATTCCAGAAGATCTAACATTATCCCAG
This sequence comes from Fregata magnificens, assembly GCA_013389945.1. Lineage (NCBI taxonomy): Eukaryota > Metazoa > Chordata > Aves > Suliformes > Fregatidae > Fregata > Fregata magnificens. Next base: position 12,919 of record WAAD01027807.1, read on the forward strand.
TGATAAATGGGCGTATCATTCACTGCCTTCCCCCTTCCGGATGGGTTTACTGAAACACAAGAATACTTTTGGCAATGTGATAAAACACAATTTTTTGTTGGTGCCTGTCTGCAGCAGCTACCAAGGACAGCTAGATTGATTGTATGGAAAGTGAGACCACTGGGTTCCAGTGCTTCAGACAGTGCTTTCTCTCATCTTCTAGAAAATGTTTTCATATCAGATAAAGTACATTGCAAGGTGTGAGTCCCGGTGGCAAATTGGGAGCCATTGTGTAGTTTGCCATGCCTCACAGAATTATAGAATCATAATTTAGTTTGGAAGAGACTTTCAGATGTCATCTAATTCAACCCCCTACTCAAAACAGGTCTAATTAGATCAGGTTTCTCATGACCATGTTAAGTCACATTCAACAACATCCTTGAAGATTAGCCAGCTTTCCTGGGCCCCTTTGCATTCCAGGGCAGTTTCCCCCACGACCCTACCAAGCAGGTTCCTAAATAAAAAAAAAAATTTGCTCTTCTGAAGCCCAGGGTGGTAATTCTGCTGTTTATCTTGCTCATTCTTCTCTGGATCTTAAACTCCACAGTCTCATTGTTATTGCAGATAAGGCTGCCCTTGACCAACATCAACCATCATCCAGATGTTCTTTCTTGTTTGTGAGTAGTCTATCCTCCCCTAGTTAGTTTAGCCATCACCTGCAACATTAAATCATCTTCAGTACATTCTAGATATCTTCTTGCTTCTTCTGCCTCCTCTTCTTCATCAGGATGTATGTAGACACCTATTACAACATCATCTGTGCTGTTCTGCCCTCTAACCCATGCCCACAAGCTCTCCATTGCTTCATCTCCTGCCCTAGGGCAAAGCTCCATGAATTTAAATGACCCCTTTACATAGAGCATAGCCCCTCCTCCTTGCCTTCCCATCCTATCTGTCCTGAAGACCCTGGATATCCAGTGCAACATGCCAACCAAGAGAGCTATCCCACCAGGTTTCCATAACAAAGTCATAGCTCTGTAACCATTCATGGGCTTCTAATTCCTCTTGCTTGTCCTATCTGTCTGTCTCTCCCTGGTGAGGACAGCAGACACTGTCTCTGTGCTGGCAGCCACCCAGAGTGGCAACGCATACCAAGAGCTGCAGCCCCAGCAGTGCCCCGTACCCTGCACTGCTCCCTCCAGAGCTGCCTCAGAGCAAATGGCTGCCGTGGCGTGGCCCCTCCTGGCCTTCCAGACCTCCTACTGAGAGGTGCCCTGAGGAGAGAAAGGAATCTGCAACGTATTTTCTTTGGACAGGAATGGGCACAGACATCATCCATTACCATAGCTGCTCAGTATTACGCATTCACCCCCTTGTTTATTTCTTCAAATGCAATGCAGCTGGGATTGGCTTGCGGCTCATGAACAGGGGCCCTAGGAGAGCTGGGCTTGTTCCAGTGATGTGATATAACCTGCTGCTGGCTATGGCTTCCATGGCAGAGCTGAGAGAGGACTGTTTCTGAGGAATGACGATATTCTGAGTTGGCCCCAAATAATCTGAATAGCGCTGAACTTGCCTGCATACTTATACGCTACGTGGACAATTTTACTTATCCTTTTTCATTTTGTCTGAGCAATTCACTGCAGAAACAAACGCCTGATTCCCTGCGGGAGGCGATAGTATGTGCCAGCCACCAAACTGAAGGAAAAAGTATTGTGTGTGAGAGAATGTTTGCACTCTGAGGTTTAAAGCGTTTCCTATTGCTAAGGAAACCATCATGCGTTGCTCTGCAAATTTAGAGCAGCTGGCTCGGCCAGATCTTGAATCTGGTGGACATCATATTGTGCTAGGAGAAGAAGAAAGCTAATAATAAAAAAGAGGAAGCTAATAATAAAGACACCTTAAAAAGATAAGGAAACAAATTAATGAGGGAGGGAGACAGACAAGAAGACTGTATTAAAGAGAGATTAAATATCATAAACCTAATTTCAAATTGCGTGTATTTGTCTAGGAGTTTCCTGTTCTGTAACTCTATTGTCTGCAAACTTTGTTCATCTAAATTGAGTCTAAAGTCTCAACTGACGTAATTTAGCACAGCCTCAGATATTGTAATGGACATTATGATTCTTAGAATTATGGGACACCTGTCCCACCTAGACCTTTCCTTTGAGCCACCATACCATCAGAGTTACATTTAGAGACCAGATCTGGTCTGGGATGGAGTTATTCTGGAGATGGGACTTTGGTTAATACATGTGGTGCAGTAACATTAGTATACAGAGACCTGGACTGGAGGTACCAGAGCTGCTCTTTTCCTGGTCAGGACTTCATACATAGGCAGGAAATGTAATCAACTCAAATAGTATTTGTTAAGGAAGGTACTGCTTTCCTTTTAACACTGGAAGCAAATAATAAGGTAAAAAGATTGTTAAGATTTCTACACATCAACTTTCCTACAGGCAAGTTAGATACATTTTCCCCCAGTTATATCAAACTTTGGAGTTTGGATTTACCTGATTACAAAACTTCTGCCTTTGTAAGGAGACAGTCTCTAAAGGCAGTCAGATGCTATATTCCCCTTTCCAGACTTCTTATCCTTGCTGATCACAAACCTGCTTGAGCTACACAGGAATGCAGAATCAAGGCATCATAATGACTTTTTTCTTCCTCATTGTCACTGAAGTATTGTAGGTAAGTATTTATCAGGATTCACCTTTCCTTCTTTGCTGTTTTCACCTGGGAAGGCTGATATGATATATTCGTATACATCCTTTCAGCAATCAATCAAACTGAACGTGTGACATTTATCTGTATGATAGTGCAGACTTGCTCCAGATGCACTGAGAGGGTCTCATGCAGGGTATTGGTGCATCTTGGTGGAAGAGAAGCTACAAAACTCTATTGCACACCAAGGTATTAATGGGAATGGAACATAGATTGCATTTTGGCTGAGAAGAAAGAGCAGCATTCTGTTCTGATTCAATGCACACAGTACAGGAAATGGATAATGCCATAGGAATTATCCATTTCCATGCAGTAAACTGCAAAAAAGTACAGCTTTACAGTTCCTACAAGATCATCCAAACATATGTACTTCAGATGTGCTTTTTCTCTTCCTATGTGTGCATGCACACACACACACTCTCACAGTTGTAGTATGTAGTTATGTAAGCATTTCATTAATAAATAGTACAGCATCATATTACTGTTATCAGAAGTCAGCAATAAGCTGAGTACTGGCTTCCAGCTTTATGGAAAGAATAATGGTTTCTTTGTCTGTGGAGAATATTGAGTACAACGTTCAAGATAACAGATCCTAAGAAAAAAAGGCAAGATCCTGTAATGCCTTTAATATTCCACTTAATGAAACAAAAAATTATCTCTGTGTATATATTAAATTCAATAACTGTGAGCAAAATCAGAATTTGTATTCTGTTGAAATATAATTTTGTTTTCTTTTGATGTCCTTTCCAACCCTACATCAACTCAGCCACTGGAAACTCTCCCTCACCTTAGCTTGACACCTGAATAGAGTTAGAAAGTAGAAAATTCCTGGGAGGACAAAAAAGAACTATTGTGTTCTCAGCTGCTTCATTAGATAGCTAGTTATCAGTGTGAGCTCTGGTGCACAGGAAACCTCCTGCTGCTTTTTGGACCTGCTGCTGATAGCACTCTAACTGACTTTGTCCTCCTGATATGTCTCCCTAGGAATTTCCAACCTACAGTAGCCACAAATGCTGCTACTATTTACTCACCTCTGCAAGTGTTTTTATAGGTACAAGAGGGACACTTCCCTTTCTCATCTTCCATAAAGTAAGAAGTTGACCTTCACAGTTTTCTAATAGTGAACAAAAGGATGTGAGAAACCAAGGCATCCATAGAAAAGAAGGAAAGTGGATTTGCTGAAAGCTTCTAAAGGATCTTTTACCTTGATTATCCTGATTAAAGCAGAGCAAATTTTTTTGTGTGTTCATATAAGCCCTAAGAATAAAGTGAGAAAGCAGCAACCAACCCTTTTCTTGCTCATCTGTGATTAGATCATTCAAAAATAGTGTGACAATATCATCAATTTTTATTCGTATTTCACTTAACTCCTGGTATGGGACCAGAGCCCTATTGTTCTAAAAACATAGAATAAAACAAGTCTTTCTAAAGGATATCATCTGTCTAAAGTACTAACAGCCTAAAGCATGGGGAAGGAAAACAGACACAAAGGTATGTGAAATGCCTTTCCTAAGACTGCAAAGATATTATAGTAGTCCAAAGGTGAGTTCATACCAATTCTAAAAGTAGGGTGAGGAAATAGAATACTTGGAGAGGATCGGGAGTCTATCTCTGAGCGGGAGAAAGTGAGGAAAGCATTATAAGAAGAACTCCAACCAGCCTCTGTCTCCCCATTCCCCTCCTGGGCAACCACATGAAGAACGTAGCGTTCATTATGAGCCAAAGAAAAGGAGTCGGGGGACAGGAGGTGAATGGGGCCAAAGTTTGCCTGCAGTTCATAGTCCTCATATCGTGGCTGTCAGCTATGGAAAGTTCTCCTCCTTCTGACTACCCCTTCTCTGTATGCAGTAACAAGCCAAGTTAATTTATGTGGAATCAGTTGCTGTGGATGCACTTGAAGAAGCTCAGGTTTGCTGAACAGACATCAGTGTCCTCAGTTAATGTATGTGAAGAGGTTGGAACAGCGAGGTAAAGACACATGGACTGTAAGGGGGTTTAGGGATCACTAGCCATGGATACAGGGACATGATTGTGAAAGTGAACAAGAGACAATGAGTGTACAGTGTCTATCAGCAGCTACAGCCGGAGTGTAAGGATCTTGGGGTACAAGGTTTTGAGGTGCAGGTGTTGGAAAAAAGGGGACAAATCAGCCAAGAATATTGTTATACTCAAGGTAGCTGGAATCTGGATGTCAGGGACTTGAGTATGAAAGGGAGCTGTGATGTGTTTGTGCTTGGGGTGGAGGGAGAGATGGGAAGGAACATGTCTCTATAGGGAAACCAAATTATCACAGTTGTCAGTTGTGTCCACAGAGGGTTTTTTAGGACTTGGATCTCTCACTTTCTCTCATGATGATCAGGATTGAAAACACCTTCACTAGCTAGTTTAACATAAACTTAAATCAGGCCAGACTGACCAAGACGAGACTCTATAATTACCTATCTCCCAAAAGAGAATTTCAAATATTAATCTGTATAGTTAAACCCCTATTAATTTTGAGAGATGATGATGACTTTGAGCTATGTTATCATATATATGTTTGCATGACCTGAATTTAAAAATATATGTTTTAATAGTTGCTTACTGATGCAGCATGTCTCACCCTAAATGCATGGATACTTCCATTATTTACACTGAAATCCAAAGTAGTACCCAGAAGCAAATCTTCCAAATGGTATGTGACTGAATGAAGAGCTAAACAAAACCTCATACACAACCAGGTCAGCCCCTGTGGAATATTTCGCTAAGCATTGTTAACACACAGGAGGAATCCATGACAGAATATCAAGGTATTTTCTGTGACAGTCATACACTTTCATGACAATCAGAAATGCTGCTTGGCTTGATTTCTCATAGATCCTGAGATTTTTCATCTAAAATGACACTTAGGATAATTGCAATAAGGCTGTTGCTGTATGCAGAACAGACTGATTAATCCATTGGCACATTAGGAGAGTCACCAGACAAGCAGCAGCAGGTATTCTCTTTGCATGCATTTATACTGCCTTATAAACACATTGATGATAGGTTTATATGTCTCATTGACATATGGATCAATCAATACAAACTCAAAACAAGTGTTACTAATAACCAACTCCTGTTATGATGTATTGTGATAAACAGAGAAACACGTAACCTATATTTTGTGCTACTTTGACCTTGCATCATCTCTCCATGGCTTATATATGTTTTAAGCCAACAGTAAATGTTTTAAGCCAACAGTAAATGTTTTAGTCCATAGACTAGGGAGCTGTCAAGTACATAACATATAAATACTGGGGTTTGTTTTTTGCTTTTACTTGACCAGCTCTAAAAAGCTAGAGCTCATGTTAGCTAGCATAGTGGTATATGTTATTCTCTAATAAGATTAAAAAAATTCCATACAAGTGTGAATGTCCTTTGAGCACAACATAATGTAGTTACATTCGTTTTCTTTTGTTGTACCCACAAGTGTAATCATACTTGTTCTTTATATTAGAGCTACTTGCTATGAATTTGTGTGCTTACAAGTCCCATGTTCACAAGTGAGCGATATTCTCTTTTAACATGGATTCCTAATTTAACGGGTGAAATTGCAAATGTCCCCTGGTGAATGGAACAACATTAATGAAGTATGTAGGGAACCATGTACAAATGACAGTGACTCCAGGGCTACAGGCACACAGACAGCATGGCCTAGATTCATTCTACTTAGCTGCTTTAATGTACATGACTAAATTAAGAGCAGAATTGCTGTAGGCTGTCTGCATTGTTAATGGAGAGAAATGAGCAGTTTCAGATGGCAGTTTACTGGGTATGAGATCTGAATCATGCTCTGAATGTGCCTCTCTCTCCCCATTAGACAGAACCTTGGGCAACTAGGTGTCCAATTTAGGACTAGGTATTTAATGTTGAGATATTAGGTGTGTTATGTATTTCATGGTGGGAAGACCTTCAGCCAAGGTTACTACATACTACTTAGACAGGACATGAGAATCAACCTTCTGACAGAAACACATAGTCACACCTCTGGAACTTGACAGCAAGAGTCTAAGTTAACTGGAAGAGAAAATAAGCCAGGAGGGATTGAACAGCAATACACAACTTAAAAATATATGGCTGATGTCCCCTGGATGAAATATAAAACTGCATTATATCATATCTTCTATGTATTAGGAAAAAAAGCAAAGATATGACAAGTAACATAATTTGGAATTTCAAATATATACATACCTTAGTGTATCCTACTCCGAGGATAAGGAGTTTTTTCTGGATAGCTTCACTGTGATACACATCTTACTATGTAAAAGTCTTCCCCTGAACAATTCTGCCTATTGCAAGCATCCTAAAGCAGGCATTTGAATTTTGTAGGAATTTGAAGAATTAGCTTTGTATCTATGGCACATGGCACAGCATTTTTTCTTTACCAGTGCATGGGTGTTCTTCACTTGGTTACCCATGCATGAGCTACCCATCTTCAGTGATCTTATTCAGCACATAACTGGAAATAAGGAAATTTAAAGCAAATATGCCAGGGAAGAAATTACAGTGAAAGAAAATAGAGTATGACCCATTGCTACAAAGCAGTAATCCAAACTGAATGTGATGGTAAACTTGGACCCAGATCAGTTTCCCATTTGACGGAATGGTGCTTAAACAATTTTTTTGACCAGAATTGATATTGAGATAATTCTTTAAAGACATAGACAATTAGATTCACCTATGTGATTACATTGTTAGTTGTACAAAGGAATTTCTGCTTCATTCCATAACACATTAAGAGACCTCCTATCCATTTTTTCCTTTTTATGGCTGCATGATATAAAATATGTCTGGAAATTTTTCAAACAAATTCTATTAATTTACTTCATCTGAATGTCATCGGGATTTTTATGAATCTTGAGCTCACCTTCAGATGTGTGTTAACTTGCCAACAGCTTTATTGGCAGTTACATGAGGAAAAGGAATGCTATGATTCAGTTGGTGCCAACTTTTCATGATTTCCTGGATGCTTAGTGGGCGATGGGTCCTGCTTCTCTGGGAAAAATGCCAAAATGGTAAAACTTAAGTTTTATGCATGTGGGAGAAGGAGAATGGGAGTAGACCATGCACAAACAAACATGCACGCATAAATATACATATTCTTTGGCAGAACAGATACACAAAGAATATTTTTCCACAGCAGCCCTTTTCAGGCAATGTGTTTTATAACTGTAAAAATTTCTGTTCATGAATGTATATACACTCGCACTGATATAAGCTCTGCCTATAAAGCAGCCTGAGATGTGTATAGATTCTTCGTGTGCTCCAAAGGCTTCCTTGCAATTAGGACTTCTCTTAGATATCTTTTCTTTTTTAAAATTTTGAGGAATATTCTGTGGCATCTTCCCAATATTCTTGTTTTAGCACCTGTCTCTGAAGAGTTTATGTCATGACATAATAATCCTCTGTCTAGATAGGACTAATCTCTTCACATCTCTCAAGAATATCTTGTGCTTTGGCCAGAAGATGGCAACAATATAGTTTCTTTTAGGGAGAGGACACAGGTAAAGGGGAAGGTGGTGATTCTTGACTGTCTACGTTAGACACAGGCAGAAGCAGAATGGATACTTTCTGGTTCTGCCCAGATTTCAAACTCTTAGATAAGTAACCCTAGTCTGTGCTCTCTTGCCCCAGGAAATACTCCTGGATGTGATCTCAATCTGTAACTTAAATGTCTACACTGAATGATACCCTATGTATAGAACTCCACTCTACATTTACATCATTCCCCAAAGTCCCAATAGACTCCCAAGAAGTATTGAATTCTATTAAAAAATAGCAGTGCTGTAGACATCATCCTGTAGAGTTTTTGGAAACCCTGTATTCTGTTTGAGTGGGTTCCTCACACTTTTTGCATCCAGCTCAATTTCACCAAGAATCAACTCATTACTCTGATTTTACCTGTCACCAGTACATATTTCACACTGCTAAATTGTCCTGTAGCTTTTTCTCATCAAAGACGGAGCATGTGGTACAAAGCTTTCTGGAAATAGCAGAACAAGCTATGGCCCTTGCTTCTTTAAAACTGAGGAGTGTCTTAGAGATGGTTAGAAAGGTCCCAAAGCTTACAGATTATGGGACTGGTCTTTATTGCCCCAGGCTGCCAGAGCTAGCAGTGCTACCATGGGATCCAGGTTGGAGCTGAAGTAAGATACCTGATGATAGAAATCTTAAATCTAGGAAGTAGTTACTATCACCTGCTTGCACATGAAGACCAAGAGAATCCTCTGAAGATGTCATTTTT
>WAAD01027808.1:8626-23516 GCA_013389945.1 Fregata magnificens
TTTTTAGGGGGAATTAATCGCGCTCGGGAAGTAGGGGGTGGGGTGGGGGAGGAGAAGGGTGTTCGGGCTGGATCAGACGCTCTGCCTGCGAGTCAAGGCTGTGCTGTGCTCGCCCCTGTATTTCTCTGTGTGTGTGATTCTCATACCCAGACAATGCTCTGCAAAGCGAGCTGGTCCTGCGGAGAAATGCAAACACCTCCTCCCCTAAGTGCCTGAGGAAGGGAAAGGCGATATGGAACCAATAGCTTTTCCTTGGCTGGTCTCATTAACAGAGGGAAACCAATGAGGACGAGCCGGAGGAGGGGTTTATTCAAATGAAGTTTCTTAAATCAAGGACTTTTTCCCCCTTTTTCTTTCCTCCTCCTACCTCCCCCAAATCCCCCTTCTCCCAGTCACCTAAGCACCGTTTCTGCTGTCCCAGAGATTTTATTACTTTTTTAATTAGTGTGACAGGGTCGGCAAAACACGGCGACGGGAGAAAGGATGGCATCGCTGCTGGAAGGGAGGGGGGTGTGGAAAGGAGGCTGAAGGGAGGCAATTTCTCCCTGAGCTGCAGAAGAGTTGATTGCAAAGAAAAGCGATAAAGTAGCTGGAGTTGGCAGGGAGGCGAACTGAGGGGAAATAGAGCAGGAATTTCACCTAGAAGCAGCATTTTGCAGATGGTATTTGCAGATGGGCAGGTGGCCGGTGTCCAGGATGAGCCCTCTGAGCTTGTGGAAGGGATCTCCTCCCCTCCCACAGCAGACACACGCACCCAGGAAGGGAAGTGACTGCACAGGAACAGCAGCATCTGCACTGTCCTGCATTGCCTCAGAGCTACAGAGCAACAGGATCCCTGCAACAGCAGTGCAGGAGTGGTACCTGTTGCTGGAAAACCAGTGGAGTGGAGCTGTAGAGAGTGCTGAGATGGTTGGTGAGAAGGAGAGGGATGTCCCCCTGGTTCCTTGACTTGTATCTGGAAAAGAGCAGGGTGGCACATGTCCCCTGCAAGGCAAGTGCATAAAAGCATCCAGTCGCTGCTCCCTTCTGCAGAGAGTAGCGCTCAAGGGAAAGCTCTCCAGACCTGGAAAATGATCGCTAAAGGAGTCTGAACATTTATAGCAGGCTTAGGGGAGCCCTCTGCCAGGGTATCCCATGGAGACACTTGGTACCACGCTGCTTTTGCTGCTGCCAACCATGCTGCTGTCAGGCCCCACAGATCCATGTCAAGAGCTTGAGATGCTGAATGCCCACATCCTTACCCAAATTCTCTGAGACCTGTGCTGTAAGAGCAGCTGCCTGCTGATGAGGTTCTTCTAATCACCCTGAAATTTCACAACACCTGGGATACCGATACTGTTGCTCTTCCCATGGTGGAAGCCCTTTCCTCTGCTTATCTTTTACCACTTCCCCTTCATTTTCTTCCATCTTCATCTTCCATTTCCCTTAGCATGTAAATTCATTTCAAATCCTCCTTGCCTTTACCCTGCGCCCAGATTAAACAAAGGAGAAAAAAAGGCAATTTGGTCATAAAAGCAACTAAATCCATTATCTGTCCAGTGTGAAAATCCCTGACCCAATTACTTACTTGTATGTTATAGTCCCGGTGGCTCTCAGTCCAGGTGCAGGAGCCTGAGGGGACAAAGCTCCACAACAGAAGCACTAGACCAGACAGCCCTGCTCCCAGTCCCTTGGCACAGTAGCAGCCCCATGGCTGCATAGATGCCTTCTCTTGAGAAAAGCATGCACAGACACGTTGTGAATGCATTCAGCTCTGGTTTTATTCCAGCACCATGGAGCAGTCCAAAGAATCAACTAGAATTTTCAAAGCTTTCCTTTGCACATTTTCCTCCAGTTATGCCATCTTCTCTAGACACATCTCACAGCTTTCAGTAACCTCACTAAATACAAGGGGAAAAAAGAAAACAAACAGAAGATGTAGCTGTTTACATTGTACGGCTGAGGGAATCAGCCTGTGCACTCCATATAGACATTAACGAGAGAGAGGCACTGTTAGGATGTCATCCATTGCACCTATTTTATATGTCTACATAGTATTAAACACCTGACTAAATTTTCATGAAGTATAAAGGGAGCCAAGACTAACTAAATCAGATGTAGACACCTATTTGTTAGTCAGATGTATCTCAGCAAGACTTATTTTTCTGCATCCTAAAGGGTAAGATGCAGGACAAAGAAGCCTCCACAGCAAAATATTTGTTCTTCCCTTGAAAAAGCACCTATGTTGACTTTGCAGACTTAAAGAACCTCTTCCCCCCACCAAAAAAAAACCCCACAACAAAACAAACAAAATCCCAGCTGTGTCCCCTCAAAGCTTCCAGAATTTATGGCAGTCCTACCTCAAAAACCAGAAGCTCCACTCTGAGATATTTTCTTGGGTTGCTAAGCATGGAAGAAGGCTCCCAGCTGTTCAATTATTATGTGCTGCTCCAACATCTGCTCCCTATCTTTCCCAGGAGAAGGGCAACGGGCCAAGAGAATCATCTAGTGGCCCATATCCAGCCACAGTTGGACTGCCTTAGATGATCTCAGCTGATATTCCTATCAGGTTTCCTATTGAAATAGTCAGAAGAGTCTATCTAAGAACTTTGTTCTCTGAAGAAGACAATAATTTTCTTTAGGAGAAAACAATTAAGCCATTTTCAGGCAAACGATGCTTTATTGTTATCCTCGTGAGCAGTCTATTAAATGGATCTTCATTATTTAAGTGCGTGTAAAGCGTAATAGCCATTACCTTGGCTAGCAAGAGAGACTGACAGGGGCAGGAGAAGGCTTCCTGAGAGAAAAGTGCAAGTGAATGCTAAATGACCTAGACAGCCATCCATCCGTCATCCTACAAAGGGGCAAGACGCTGGCAAGCTGGCTGCAAGAGTGTTTGCTGAGACTAGGTTAAAGGTATTTTGTTGGAAGGTCCTTGTCCTCTTCTTTTATTTTGACACCTCAGGTGGGATTTAGTTGACCAAAGAGCTAGGTCTGAGCTGGCCAACCATCCCTCCTTTCATGTTAAGGTCAGATCTTATCGGTGCGGTCACTGGAATATAAGTCACAATCCATTTGAACCCAAGGAGATGTTGAAAACAGCTCGGAGGAACTGTGTCCTAAACGTGCCTGTTTTTCTCCACTGACGTTAGACGCACTGGGAACACTAGCCCAGCTTGTCAACACCCGCAAAGTAGACCTCTAAGGTTTAATGAGATGAATCCCTCTTTCACTATCAAGTTTGACCAGCCTGAAATTTGAGACTCACCCAGTTGGCTTGTTCTCCTCTGCCAGGACAAGAACTACCCCTAGATAGTGCCACAGCCTCCCACCCACACTGAGATCCCACCTGCCAGACCCTGTTGGCCTGCAGACCCTCTGATGTGATGATCAGCTGCGCTGGGGATCAAAAAGAGACCCAGAGGAAAGGAAAGCTCTCCTGTGCTGCAACTGAGATGTGAGACTGAGAAATACCTCATGCCAGATGGGACCCTCTGCTCTGCATATTCCTCAGGCACTTCCTACCAACCAGTAGATTTCCAACAGTCAGAAAGAGACACCTCCTGGTTCCTGAGGGCAAGGTCTGGTGGAAGTAGAGAGTGGAAGAAAACAGCTATTTATGCAGAAAATGACAGTCATTTGTTCCCTTTCTAGCTATGTAAATGAGCTGTAATGTTTTAAGACATTTCTACCAGTAGAACTGTGTCCACAGCCAGGGAGAACGCAGCATGCTAAATACCCCATCTGTTGTGATTAGCTGGGACGTACTTGGTGTGTAGACAAAGGTCTACACCACTATGTTAAAAGGCGGTAACTCAAACTGTGAACTTAAAGAACAGTAGGTAATCTGTTGTGTGCCTACTCTTACCTTTTAGTAAACATAAGGTAGCTTAGCCCACAGGATGCTGGAAGGTGGCACAGCAGCCATCAGTGAGAAGCTGAGGTGCTGGAAATTCCCTCCCAGCTGACTGGACAGGAGGCTGTTGATCTGGTTATCCTCAAAGTGAATTTTGTTGAATCAAAGCCCTTGATTCTTGTATCCAGCCTTTCTTTGCCTCCCCCAGCACTGTAATGAGGTTTATTGGAGAACAACTGCACCTTCCCTCATCAACTGCCCTCTCTTCCCTCAGACATGTTCTCCTGCAGAAGATGCTGTAGTTGACTACTCTGAAAAATGAGGGAGGGGAGGGCACATATTAAGCCTGGTTTGCAGTGCATGCAGGTAAGGCTTACCTGCTTCTGACTCAGACTTTTGCAAATGCAGAAATCACCCACCAGAAGTTGGGCATGACAGGAAGGCGTGCTCTGCTAGACAGCTTGCAGGCCAGCTGTAAAGAAGGGCATGCTTATCCAAATGGCGGTAGCCATATCTTACCTCGATCAGCCTGCACAGACTTGTGACATAACAAGGAGTATCATCCCAGGGAGTCAGTTTGCAGATTGACAGGTGAATGTAGGTATCTGCATGTAAACTAGGTGGTATGCTCCCGCTATAGTCAATGGAGGTCTAGTCATTATAGTCAGCGAAGACTGGGGATATGCTGAGCTCACTCTAACATAGACACCTGCATGTGGCCAACCAAACAGCTCTCTGGACTCTGTTGGCTCTTTTAATATCTACAGCTTAGGTAACATTTAGGTAGCAATCAATTGCCTAGAGAGAAGTATCCAGTGCCTTTTGAGATGTTCTAGAGGACCTTTTCTTTCAACAGCTGCTGCTTCAGAAGACCACAGGTCTCCTGCAGCTCCTGTACTGTATCCGCTAGTCTCAAGGGAATGTTTTAGATACATGTGGTCTACTAACAAAGTGTATAGTTCAGGTGACCAATGCAAAGCTCCAGTATCCTACCTTCCTTGAAGTCAAGAGTACAGTTACCAATAAACTCAGAGTTATTTTCCCTGTCTGACCTACCTCCTCTTTCTGGAGCCCCAGCCCCACTTGGCAGGAAGGCAGAATTTGTTCTTTCCTCTTCTCAGGTAAATAAGCTAAAGATGCCCTCTGACAAACTCTTGTGATTCATGATCAGCTGTTTAAAGAAATCATCCTTCCAGTGAAAGTTACGTTCCCACTAAAGGCAGTCAACAGAAGGGAATGTGTGTGAGCTTCTCTGATAGAGAGAAAATGGGCAAAGTAGTAATGAACAAAATACAGCAGGAGGTCTGCGAGGGGATTAAGTGTATAGGATGAATTATCTATAAGAACTGGCTAGATTAGGATTCTCAGCTTTCAGTAGAGACTACTGAGAGGGAAAATGGTGGAGGTTTATAAAAAATGGCACTGAGAAAGTGAATAAGGAAAAAATGTCCACTGTCCTAGCTAAAGCAAGAATGAAAAGATGCCAAACAAAAACCAGGGAGGCCTGGTTCAAAACAACATAAAATCTTAACCTAAAGTGTTATATGACCTGGCAGATGCCAGAAGCTTCCAAGGTTTCAAAGCAAATCTATGGATGAAAAGTCCATAAAGGCAATGAAATACCACGAGACCACTTCTGGCTCAGAAAGTCTCTGAAACACTTTTCAATAGATGCTGGGAGATAATTTAGGGCACTTATACCTTAATGTCTGCCTTTTGCTTTAATTCTTTCTAGGGACTTGCAAGGCTACATGCTGATTTCTGGTCTAACTCAGTACAGACATTTTTACATTTTCTGTTGTCACACCTTGTCAGCCAACCCATCAGCCAAAATTGCTGATATTTTGAGTCTGGTCACTACACTGTGATATACACAGCTCACACAGCTACGCTGACATCTGGGAAGCTGAGACATACTTGTTTCTGCCAACTCTGTTTGGAGAACAGTTACTTCTAACAGAAGGTTCAGGTACACATTCGCAAGGCGGTAACATCTTACCACTCCCGAGTATGAATATCCAGAAACTACCAAGCGATGATTCAGGGATTAGATATCTCTGTTTTTAGAGATTTAGATATCTAAAGTGAAGGTTTCATTTGACATCTTTCAAAAATAGATAGTGTTTTTGACGTCCTCACCTCGATGTACCTCAACATTTAACTTTTCAGCCCTAAGCTCTGTAATCAGGACAACAAATAATTGGGACAAATTAGGACAAAAATATATTTTATATATTTTATAGTTTTAAGGAACTAAATTGTGTAATCAGGATATGCTTGGTGAATAAGGAAAAAAAAAGATGCAGAGGTTTCATTTCAGTACTTCACAGAATCACAGAATCACAGAATGGTAGGGCTTGGAAGGGACCTCTGGAGACCATCTCATCCAACCCCCCTGCTTGAGCAGCTACACCTAGAGGAGGGTACACAGGACTGTGTCCAGGTGCGTTTTGAATATTTCCATAGACGGAGACTCCACAGCCTCTCTGGGCAGCCTGTTCCAGTGCTCTGTCACACTCACAGTAAAGAAGATTCTTCTCATGTTCAGGTGGAACTTCCTGGGTTCCAATTTGTGCCCACTGCCCCTTGTCCTGTCGTTGGGCACCACTGAGAAGAGTCTGGCCCCATCCTCTTGGCACCCACCCTTCAGATATTTATAAACATTGATAAGATCCCCCCTCAGTCTTCTCTTCTCCAGGCTGAACAGACCCAGGTCTCTCAGCCTTTCCTCATAAGAGAGGTGCTCCAGTCCCCTGATCATCTTTGTGGCTCTCGGCTGGACTCGCTCCAGCAGTTCCCTGTCCTTCTTGAACTGGGGAGCCCAGAACTGGACACAGTACTCCAGATGTGGCCTCACCAGGGTGGAGCAGAGGGGGAGGATAACCTCCCTCGACCTGCTGGCCACACTCCTTTTGATGCATGCCAGGATCCCGTTGGCCTTCTTGGCCACAAGGGCACAGTGCTGGCTCATGGTCAGCTTGCTGTCCACCAGCACTCCCAGGTCCTTCTCAGCAGAGCTACTTCCCAGCAGGTCAGCCCCCAACCTGTACTGGTGCGTGGGGTTGTTCCTCCCCAGGTGCAGGACCTTACACTTGCTCTTGTTGAATTTCATTTGGTTCCCCGCGGCCCAGCTCTCTACTATTCTGATCTGAACTGAAAGCTCCAGCACTCTTGCAGTTCTACTTATAACCTCTCTATTGCTACATGGTCAAGATCCATCCTACCACATTTTAGATACTTAAATGAATTAATTTTCTAGGACTTTCCTTGCTCTGTGGTCTCTGTTTCTAGAGATAGACCCTTCCTGTGATTGTCAGGGTACTTCTGAAACATCCCTGTCTGCTCACTGGCTGTTAGAAAGAGCTCACAGTGTCTCTACTCTAAATTGCATTGAAGTGGCTTGGGTTATATGGGACAAATGTGTAATATGCTTATCACGTATACAACCCAAGTAGTACTTTCAGGTATAAGATATAAGTATTACTATTGAGGAGAAAATTATTTGCAGAGGTACCATCTGTAAAAGAAGGTGTCACTTGTTATGAACAAATAACTTGCAAGCAATACTTTTACTGGTGGGATTTCTGGTAGGTGAGCTATCCTCTTCTCAGAGAGGTACCTGTCTCTCAAGTGTTCCACTTCCTTGAATGTAGTCCATTACTCTATCCATTTTTCTAATTATGATCTCTAAAACATTCTGTGAGTGGAAGGTACACAGATGTCTGTGTTCAGTCAATAAACTTTCTCAAGAAATCTTGGTTTGAATTTAGTTGAATTTTGCAACAATTCTGTTCCTTGATTGGATAAACAAATGTCCGTGTGTGTGGATTTAAGGTTCAATATCCATGCTAAACTGCAAAACAGTCTTGAAATTTGACCCAACAAAAATTCTGCAGAAACTTCGGCGAAAACAATAAAATTTATTTGAGTTTGGAGCTTCTAATAAAAAAAAAACCGCAAGCTTTCTAAATAAATTAGTTATTAATGATTATAGCGAGCATTCCTTATTTTCAACCCCACCTCATCGTCTTCCTTAATGAGATTGGGGTTTTTTTTGCAGATTTTTGTGTGAGGAATGAAGTTATGAGAAATATGAGTAGCATAAATAAAACCAACCAGGTATGGATGCATCTTTGGTTTAGATGGTAAGAGCTGTCTAGTCATGCAGATGTAACCATAGTATGCTGATGTGAGAAGGAACAGTGCATCAGATGGTGCTAAAGGGGAAGGGAGACAAATGTCAAAATGAACAATCTCAGGAGATAATATCCACCTTCTACCACTCAGCTCTATGCTGCTGTCCAGGGGGAAGTTTCCCCATGTCCTTGAGGAAACATCTTCCCAAACCTGAATAAAACTGGAATTGGAAGAGAATTGGAAGAGAAACCAACAATGGTTACACCGTGTCTCCATACCTGGCACTCAATAGGGGAAACATATATCGTCTTCTGACAGCACCATTTTCTTTATCAGAGGGCAGGAGGAATAGATATGCAATGCCTCAAAGAGCACAGTGCACAAAAAGTTGCATTACTTTTTACAGGAAGCAAAACTGATGATGTTAAAGGAGGAGCACCTCCGATACAAGGGTATAGAAAGTCTGTTGTTCAAACTGCACATTAAGCCCAGGCTGGGGCTCTGGATTTTGTCATGATGAGCCTATGAACCTGCTGTTGTCATATCCGAAGTCAGACTCAAGTTTCACATGGAAGACAACAGCTGATATTACCATTACTCAGCTGAGAAGAGAGCCAGTCTACTGATTTCTCTTCATTTTCTTTGTTCCTGGAAGCTTGGTTCTCAGACCATTTGCATCCAAGAACAAATAATCACAGATAAATTAAGTCTTCTTACTTCTAGGAAGGTGGGGAAGAAGATGCTCTGGGCATTGCTAACTCTGGTCAGAAATGGCAAACAGCAACAATGCTACGAAACTCTTAGGGACAACCTCTGAGCTGTGACTCATGTCCTGCTCAAGCACATCGCAGAGCAAATAAAGCAGGCAGGGTTGCAGCACGAGAAGTGCTGTGTGGAGACAGGGAAGTGATCACCATGGCTATCAAGGCTTTTGTTAGGGTGACAGTCCTGAGAACACTTACTCATGTCCTTCACTTTGCTATCATGAGACTTCCCACTGATTTAGTGAGTTTGCTCAGAGCTATGCACAATCCATGTATGTCAGCAGGATGTTTAGAAGAGAAAGTTACAATTTTCAGAGAAATATTATTTTCTTCTTGGCTTGTTTTGTTTGTTAGGGGGTGGTGGTTGCAGGAGGAGTGACAAGATAGTGTGATAAGAGGGTTGTCTTTAAGTAGCACCAGAAGACAATGAGTTGGTCAGGGTTTTTTTCAATTTCCAAAACAGATACAAGAAAAAAATGTAACAATGTATTTGTTATTTCTCAGAACAGAAATTCAAAAACATTTGTCACTAAGAAAGTTACCACAATAAATTTATTTGTCAACCAAAGATTTTGACTGTCCATAAAAAGAATTGGAAAAAGCAGCATTAAAGTAGCAAGGCATATACATCTGTGCCTTCTCTCATAATCCAGAAATCAGTAGCTAGTGGTCCGCAGAAAGATTCCTTGACATCTCTCTCTGATTTTTCACCTACAAATATAAAGAAGCTCGATATATAGAAAGCTTTTATGAATACTATTTTTGATAAGAATTTATGATTGTTTCAAAAGAAATCATGCAACCATAAATAAATGCAGATGTAAGGAGTATTCCTTGTCAGTATTTATCTTAGAATAGTGGATATCATAGTGATATATAGAGCCTAAGCCAAAAATGTTAGAAGAAATAGGTGTCTTCTGAAGGCTGAAAGTTGTCTGTAGTTCCTGCTTGCCAACAAGTATGGAAAGAACCCTCCACAATCATACAAACCTTCATGGACATTTATCAGAATGTGACTGACAGGCAGAAGTCTCCTTTCAGGGGTTCTTATTCTATCCAAAGAGTGTAGATACCTATCAGAGTTTCTTAAATCTTTTCTTAAAACCAAAGCCACCCAAGAAAATTTTCACTTCAAGCTTCAAACCTAAAACGTGGTTGAAGGTGAGTCCACAAGAGAATTCTTGCCCTGCAGATTGATGGCTTGAGGATTTGTGGCCAAAGCCCTGACCCAGACAACCTCTCCCTAATTAAAGCATAATAAAGACAGGTGATATAGCACCTGTATATAATTAAAGCATAATAAAGACTAGTGAAGCAGATTTGAGGAAGAAGTCACTGGTCTATCCAACTTCCATCTCTAACTGACGCATACCTTCCTTCGTCTTCCAGACGGAGTCTTCTTTTGCATCAGCTGAAACATGCATTACATCCTCCTTAGACATTTCTTATGAGAGTTATTAATGACCAGCTTGTGGCTAAATTCAAAGGTCACACTTCCCATCTGAACTATGTTGATTTATAAGCTGGTTTTGTCACTTTGGATCATTCTGCCTTCCTTTATCTCTAGGAATAGACAGATGGCTCACCTAACCCTGCAGTCAAATGGTTTTCTTCTAATTTCTCTGACAGGATGTCTTGAGTTAAATTCCTTGCTGCAGTCCTCTTTGTGAGGTGTGACTGTGGTCGTTGTCTCTGATTCTGGCACTCAAAATTACTTAGGTCTAATCTCTGGTGTTCTCTTCTTGCATGAAATACCTTCGGAGGGAGATTTTCTCTACTGCTGAAGGAGGACAACTGGAAAAATTTTCAGCTATAGAAGAAGACCAGCGAATCTCTTTTCCTTCAAAAGAAGAGAAGATGGAAGCAAATAACACTCTAGTGTGGGCTGAAGAAGGTGTAGGATTAGCCTGAGTATCAAATCCATGTTAGCCAAAGCATAATGAGAAAGTTTTAACGGAAGGAGCCTACTGCTATATTTGCAAATGCCACTCATGGAGTTTTCTCATGTGGGACTGACGCCTGCTGGCTGTTTTATCTGATGCAATTCTTTATGTGAAATGAGGAAATCATCTTCTATCTAGAGAATGAAATTTGGTTGTTTAACATTTCTTTTGGAACTTCTTCACCCCCTCAATTTCTTACTCCTTTTATTACATATATTTATTTTTCTTAACTTAACTTAACTTCTTGGGTCCTAGGTGGTACATGGCATTTATTATGTGAAATAGTACCTTCCAATATGAGTCATTAGCAATGAACAAAGATGTGACTTTAACCATTACAAAATATCTCCTACTTGCACTCGTATCAAAGGAATAGTTGTGACTGTTGCTAGTAGTAGTTTGTCATCATTTAGCAGCCAGACTCTGTAATAATGAATATGCTTTGTCACCGGAACATAACTGGTAATTATATTCAGATATGTTCTTTTTTCCCTGCTTTTTCCCTGTATATGTATTTTTTCCTTTTCTATTTAAATTGTCTTCCTCTACTTTTGGCTGAACACGAATTGTCTTAAATCAGATATGACAAAGCTAAAATCTTTTTCCTTCGACTGCTAGTAGATACCTCTTCTGCTGTTCCCACGTTTCATGACACTCTTTGCAGTCTAGTGTGCATTGATATGAAATCTGATCCCCTACAGGAGACTGTAGCCTCCCTGACAATCCACCGTCCTTCTCCGAGCATGAAAATACTATGCAAACAATTAAAGGCAGGTTCATTCAAAATTTCTGTCTTCAACTCTTGTAACGTGAACATATGAAAACATTAAATTAGATTAAATATTCACAACAAGCATACACTTGCTCCTTGGGGTCTGTCAAACCTAGCGGAGAAAAGAAAAATAAAAGCTAGTGATTGGAAACCAAAGCCAGACAAATGCATTTCAGAAATAAAAGAATGCTTTCTTAAATAAGTAGGAAAAGTAACCACTGGAATAACGTACCAGAGGAAGGGGAAGGTTCTTAATATCTAAGGGATTCATCTAATCAAAGGTTAGATGTACCTGCACTGTAGATGCCTGTAGCTGAGCTAATTATTGATTCCCTTTCCAGTCAAAGGAAATCTAGTTCATACAGTCACCAGAAATCAGTGCATGAATCACCTCAACCGAAGGGAGGCATGTAAAATAAATGAGAAGAAAAATCACATCCTAAAAGTGTTATTTCTCTCCACTAACTTTAAAGGAACCTTGGATCAGAAAAAGGTACCTATGTACCCTACATCTAAAGATGGGTGAGATGAATCCTGCTCTAGATGCCTTCAAGATAAGTCCATTGGTCTCTTTCAGAGATATTTTAACCAAACATAAATCATTGGCTTCAATAACTGAATAAAATTTAATAGCTTATGATGGTCAGAGGAATGAAAAGGTGGGACACCCAACCCTGATAAAAGGTAATATTTTGTAAGACAAGATTTCAGTGGTGGAACACATTTCCATAAAAAATGATAGAGACCAAGAGTACAATTCAGAATGGAAGGAATTGGAAAATAAGAAAAATGCCAATATTATCCAGAGGAAACATTAATAATGACGAAATAAATTTAGTAGGATATGTTAAAGCTATTGCTTGAAAGCTTTAATCAGTGCCTAATTACTAAAGGCCAGGACAAGAATAACACAGAAAACTTATTACTCCAAGCATTAGATTCTTACACTTTCACCTAACATACCTTGTCTTGGGTAAACTGAAGACTCGGTTAGACAGGCAAAGGATCTGATGGAATCAGGAGAACCCTATATTCTCAAAACTTCCTGGAAAAGTAATAATTACTGGAAACAGTAATAATCAACCAACCAACCAACCAAACCCCCCATCCTCTGTTCATATCTGTATCTGTTTTTCTGTTCTGTGCTGGGATTTACCACTTCACTTACCGAAGTTCTTATGATTTCTTTATACAGGTTATGGGTTTCTTGAATTTTTCAGCTCTCTTTCAACAGTAACAAGGAATGTTATTAGAGTTACACAGAGAAATACATGTTGCAGAAAGCAAAAGAGCAGGTGAGTTACATAATTAGTAAAATCAAAGTCATGCAGAACAAAAGACCTCATATTTCACACCCTAGCATGGCAGAAGCAAGACATGGTGGAGTGTCACTTCAGCAAAAAGCTCCCAAAAATGATTCTTTAGCATTCTCTTTTATCTTTGAGCTGTCTAACTTCCATTTTTATTAATGATTTATCCTTGGTTTACATAATCTTACAATAAATAGTGCATAAAGTCAATGGGTTTAATATAACTTCTTTTGTATTTTTGTCACAGCAGTATTATCTCAGAATTTATCTTAGCTCTACACACATTCTACATTTGAAATAAAGAGTTCCTCACTTATTACTTATTTTAAATAGCAGCTTTGTTTCTGCTTTCTGTTCAATCAAAGCACAGTCTGATCCTAGCAGGCTGACACAACATGAGGTAGATATAACACATTCTCATCCTAAAAAATTGGTGCTTTATGAGGGGTTTTTTGCCCTGCAAAAGAGAGATTAGCAAGAATCAAATACTACCTGTGTCCAGGGCAAATGATTATTTTTCTTTTTTTTTCATCAACATATCATTAATTCACTAAATGTCTGCCTTACAGCCTAATTCCTTTCTTACTCATTTTAGTTTAAAACCTTGTATAAAGGTTACAGCATCCTCTCTTCAATCAGTTCTGATCTTTGCACTTTATCCAATTGTAGCTGTTTGCATCTCTCCTATTTTTCATTCTTCTGGCTTCTGTCCACCTGCGCTGCTGTTTTAAAGATGCTGGTTTCATCTGCCTGTGTATTGTCTTTTAACTCTTTCTGTCATCTTCTCATTCTTCTGTGGACCTTTCCAAAGAAGAGGCTCAGTCAGACATTCATCTGATTCACTTACATTATTTCAGAAGCTTCTGCAGCGCTCTGCAGTGCCATATCTGGTTGTCTCACAATCTTTAGGAGCATATTTACCACCATCCTTACAAGAAGTGGTGAATGAAAGGTTTTAGAAATACTGGCATAGATAAAAATCTAGGATTCAACCCATTTCCTCTTAGTGAAGAGATTCTTAAAATAGTTTGTCTCCGCTGAAAGTAAAAATATAAGATGTNACATAATTAGTAAAATCAAAGTCATGCAGAACAAAAGACCTCATATTTCACACCCTAGCATGGCAGAAGCAAGACATGGTGGAGTGTCACTTCAGCAAAAAGCTCCCAAAAATGATTCTTTAGCATTCTCTTTTATCTTTGAGCTGTCTAACTTCCATTTTTATTAATGATTTATCCTTGGTTTACATAATCTTACAATAAATAGTGCATAAAGTCAATGGGTTTAATATAACTTCTTTTGTATTTTTGTCACAGCAGTATTATCTCAGAATTTATCTTAGCTCTACACACATTCTACATTTGAAATAAAGAGTTCCTCACTTATTACTTATTTTAAATAGCAGCTTTGTTTCTGCTTTCTGTTCAATCAAAGCACAGTCTGATCCTAGCAGGCTGACACAACATGAGGTAGATATAACACATTCTCATCCTAAAAAATTGGTGCTTTATGAGGGGTTTTTTGCCCTGCAAAAGAGAGATTAGCAAGAATCAAATACTACCTGTGTCCAGGGCAAATGATTATTTTTCTTTTTTTTTCATCAACATATCATTAATTCACTAAATGTCTGCCTTACAGCCTAATTCCTTTCTTACTCATTTTAGTTTAAAACCTTGTATAAAGGTTACAGCATCCTCTCTTCAATCAGTTCTGATCTTTGCACTTTATCCAATTGTAGCTGTTTGCATCTCTCCTATTTTTCATTCTTCTGGCTTCTGTCCACCTGCGCTGCTGTTTTAAAGATGCTGGTTTCATCTGCCTGTGTATTGTCTTTTAACTCTTTCTGTCATCTTCTCATTCTTCTGTGGACCTTTCCAAAGAAGAGGCTCAGTCAGACATTCATCTGATTCACTTACATTATTTCAGAAGCTTCTGCAGCGCTCTGCAGTGCCATATCTGGTTGTCTCACAATCTTTAGGAGCATATTTACCACCATCCTTACAAGAAGTGGTGAATGAAAGGTTTTAGAAATACTGGCATAGATAAAAATCTAGGATTCAACCCATTTCCTCTTAGTGAAGAGATTCTTAAAATAGTTTGTCTCCGCTGAAAGTAAAAATATAAGATGT
>WAAD01027808.1:23526-36722 GCA_013389945.1 Fregata magnificens
TGAAAGTAAAAATATAAGATGTGTTTGTTCCACTAAGTGAAGATGTCTACAGTATAAATGTTTACATGTATGAATGTGGAGGGACTATCACTACAGTCTCCTCTTCCATATGTACACATACTCAGTATAACTAGGGGTCAATAATTTCTGTTATAATACACATTGCTCATGCTGCTTTTAAGTGCATTTAACAGCCAGAGATAAAATACATCCCTCAGATGTCTCCCATGATATCCTTGGCTTTTCACCAAGTACATGCACATTTAATACTATTAGATCTACATACAGTATAAATTTACATATTACAAAATTGCTCTAGTACCATTTAATCTTTCAAAACAATTTCTCCATGTATTTTTAAAGTAAAAAATATACAGCCTGCAAATGCATTGAGAAGCAAGCCAAGGTTATTCTTTTTCTGAAGTGATGGCTATGCGTGATGTATCAAAGACCTGAGCTGAAGTTGTGACAGTGGCCTGAGCGACTGTATTGTCTTATTTCTCCTCCTCTTCCTCAGTTTCCCCATTTTAAAAATGGCAATTATGGTACCGGTCTCCCCTGGAAAATACCAACAAAACAACTATGAGATATAGAGTATTTTTCCTCCATCTCATGGAAACACATGATCACACACACACACGAGTTATAACTGCACAACCCCTGGGCACAGCTCTTTTCTCAGGGACTAGAAACTGGCACTTCAGCCCAGGGTAACTCATATTCCGTTAAGATTTTGTCATCAGCATGGAGAGGCCAAAATGAAAGTTGGTTCTCTATAAATTTGTGACTATCACAGATAATTTTGAAGCATCTATTTTGCTGATAAATATTGCAATGAACCATGGAGGCAATAATGTTGTAGCATTATGCAGTTTTCTGCAATAAGCATGAAAACGCACTCCAGCTGCAGTGCCTCTGAACACTAAATGTTCCCTTTATTCATTTCTAGTTCTTTTTTATGAGCAATAAAGCACATCATTCTGTCAATTCTGCTCTTTTACACTTAGGACCATAATGAAATGCTCTGAATGAACATGGATTGGAAAACTAAAAAAAAAAAACAAAACCAAAATGTCATCACTAGCAATAAAGACTTTATAAGCTGTGGGGCTGCAATTTTTGTGGATGTGTCTTTCAGGTTTTTTTCAAAGAGCTTCCCAAATCATGACAGGCAAGTAGACGGCTTAACACAATCATTTCACATTGCACAGAATTGTCTCCAAGTAAAATTGCCAGTGATCGTTCTCATTTGAAGTACTTCGTAGTATCTATGAGGGAATCATCGGCAGAAATTTGCAATATGAATCAGAATTAACTCTATGGGGGAACCAAACATCCTGGGGATTCCTGAATAACAAACAAAGTGTTGGTAAAATAATAGTTATGCCCTGTGCTTGCAACATGGTTCATCACAGACCCCTGCAATGCCCTCAGGCGGTCGGTACAGGGTTCGTATTCTGTGTCATTGAAAAGCTCTTCTCTGAAGAGTACCTGCTAACAGCACATCACCCGCTGGATAATTTATTATTATAGAAGGGATAGATGTTCACAGTGATGCTTAGACAGCCTTATGCCATTTTTCCTTTGTATTTAGATTCTTTCCAAACCTAAAAGTACTTTTCCTGCACAGATAAGTATAAATGTCGACATGGTAGAGAACAAAAATAACAGGGAAGGGGAGTATTTTATAGATTTGAGATTGCTGACAATCAGATAAGGATTTTAAAGGCATTTAGGTGCCTAGCAGTTCCCACAGCAAGCTACCTAAGTAGCCTTGCCTGGGAAAATACTAGTGTTGCCTATGGAGGCTTTTCATCACGAATGAGTTCAGAAAACCAAAGTAAGCTGTTTGCCAATTTTCTTGTTGCCTTCAGTGTAAATCTAAAGCAGTGGTTTTCAATATCTTCTCACCTGCGAACCCGTTTTTTTCTTTCTCCAGTGCTATATAGCAAATTTAAACCTACAAACATCTCAGCTGTGTTAGTTACCACAAGCCATCAGGGAAAATGGTTCAAATGTCATTCTAGAATAATCCAAAATTACTTTCCAAGCCACTGAAAAACTGAATAAGCAGGAAAGGAAGAGTGCAATGACACCAGCCCCATGTTCAGGCCAGGAAGGCTTTGGGTGCCAACGAAGCAGAGATGGATTTAACCTTGTTCAAAAATAGAGTCACGTTTTGGATGGAACTTGATAACTATATTCATGGCTGTGTGATAGGACAGCACAGAGAGTGGAAGAAGTAGTAATTTAATAAGTGGAAAATTTGGAAAAGATGAAGACTAGACCAGAGAATGATGGTGTCAGCCCCTGGGGCAGCCCCTTTGGAGCTGTCTCAGGTCGGTGTGCATGGCAATCACACCTTCAGCTGGAGAATTGTGGTTAGATCTGCTTGACACAGAGAGACATCTGTGACATCTGCTGTAGCTTGTCTGTAAAAAAAGACACCTTTGGTTCTTGTGATGCTCCTGGGACTTTCACCTTTAGAGGTTTGTACAGTACCTTGCACAAGGTTGCTTTGCTCTTATTTTCACAGCACAGTGCTGTTCTCCCTTAGTCTTATACAGATGACTGCAATTTTTTTTCAAGGGAAAAGAGGGGAGGAAAGGATAGGAAAGGAGGGAGGAAGACTGCCTCGGTTTCTTTTTTCCTCCAGAAATCAGAAAGATAGTATTTATCAATAGACTTGGTGTAGAGTTACCCCACTTAGTTTTCAGGAGTCAGACACGGTTTACAGCACTAAACTGGAGTTAACAATCTCAGCAAGCCCCAAGTGGCCACTTGCAGAGCTGCTGAGAAAAGGGGGTCTCTGTACCAGGCTTGTAGTGCTCAGCATGTAGCCGGCTTTGATCCTCAAAATGTATATGCTCGGGCTCCATGCTGTGTGAACACCAATAATCTCTTCCTGGACCAGAGGTGACCCTGAAGGCAATATCACGACATTCATGCTGGGTCTGTGCTAACAAATCCACTGGGCTCAAATAGATGTCTATAATGTCTATAATGTCTATGGTCAGGCTGTCCAAGGGACAATTAAGCCGCAATCCCAAATAAATCACACTCAGACTGTGAGGAAGGACTAGCATAAAGTGCATATTAGCTAATTAAAGGGGGGGTGAGAGAAAACCCCACAACCCAAGCTATTGAGAGGATCTGACATAAAGTTTGAAAAAGCTTTTGAGCATAGCAGACTTTCTCTGGGAAATGAACATTTTATCATGCAAGATTTGCTCAGCAGTGTAACTTAGGGAGCCAACTTTATCTTTTCATCATCTCTTCATCAGTAAAACAGCTACTTCCCATCATATTTTGTTACAGCCTCTTCTTTCTGAGGTCTGGTTAACACTTTCAGTATGTCTGGAACACCTCTGATCTCCAAGAAATGTCAGTCAAATAGGCTTAATTTCCTAGCATGTGCATAAACTTAATCTCACTCTGCCAGGTGTCTTTTCAAGGAGTAGGTGTTTGTTCCTTAGCCAAGGTCTTCCAGTCATGGCCTGAGAATCTCCTCCTTTTCCCAGTAAGATTTTATTTTACAGAATCACTCATTACATCCAGCCGTGTCTTGCTAGGTAATAATTACTCATCCACAAATAAACCCATCATAAGGTGGGCAGTGGTGAGACTATAAGTCAAGGACATACATGTGTACCTGCATCTGCTTCAAGAGAAAATAAAAAATATCCAGTTGTCCTCCGCGAGCCTTGTAATGTGTCCCATATCATAGGTGTCTCTTTTATCTCAGGCAGTGGATGGCCCGAGAAAGAATTATAGAATGGTTTGGGCTAGAAGGGACCTCTAAAGGTCATCTAGTCCAAAGCTCCTGCAATGAGCAGGGCCATCTTCAACTAGATCAGGTTGCTGAGAGCCTGTCCAACCTGACCTCAAATGTTTCCAGAGATGGGGCATCTACAACCTCTCTGGGAAATTTGTTCCAGTGTTTCACCACCCTCATCGTAAAAAATGTCTTCCTTAGAATCAGGGAATTATCCGTGTGATCACTCTGGTATAGCAAACAATTATGACACACAGCAAATGGAAGCGGGACTGCCCCTGAGTGCCTTGGATTTGTTACAGAGTGTTTTGCTTATCTAGTTTCTGGCAGGTTTATAGCTGGGCTTGTTATCCCTACCTTGCTGTGTCCCTGAGCTGCATATCATGTGCCTGTGCAGAGCAACAGGGGGAAGAGCAGAGAAATGATGGCACAGAAGTGCTGTCAGGGATCCCCAAGCCCCAGACAGGTTTGGTTTTGAGGTTTTTTTTCCACATCACTCATGAGCAGTGGCAGCATTTACTTCCTGTGTGCAGTGGTTCAATGAAGTAAGGCTGAGGTCTGGAAGGAATCAAAGATGTCATTCCCAGTAAAGCAAATGGGGAAATTTTTCTAAATATAATACAGGGTAATATTAAAATTTTGCAACTGTATATCCTAACGGGCAACAGACAGCCTTAAAAATTTATTAAAGGAGATTAAAGATGTGGAAAGCATTTCAGTTCATAAGCCAACAAATACAAGAGCTTTAAGAGGGAAGGTTAGAAGCTGACTGTAAGATTCCTATCCAGCTCGCTGATGATAAACTTAAATATGATTTCATACAGTGCAGAGGCAACCTTTTCAGTCTCACACAAAGGAATTGATCAGGAAGGGAGCTCAGGACTGTAATAAAAAATGGAGACTCCTCACTTGTAAATAAAATTGTTTTCAGATGGCCAAATCTTCTTTTAATGACCGCTAACAGTATCACATGAGCCAGCAGTTCTGGGCCTATTTTTCCTTGCAGATAATGAGGCTAATTGACAACCGCAGCATCCTGATAAGGCCTACATGGAAGGTGAAATGTAGGCCCAGAGATAGATAGAGTAAGAAAGCTCTAAAGATCAGCATTAACAAGGATTCTGACCATTATTAAATCTGTTCTTTCATGGAAAGAAAAAAAAGTTATTTCTATATGTGGATTATTTCACAGCAAATAATCTCACGACAGCAAATGAGGCACTTAAATCCAAGATGACCAATGCAATGATTTCTAGTGATTTGGAGAGTTACACACCTGACAATTAGGAATGAAAGATGCAACAGGGGGTGTGTTTTGACAAGCAGTTATTTCAAAAAGGTTTCAGAGGGAGAGAAGATAAGTTTTGCTGTGATCCTCTTTGTCTATGCAAAAAAGAGTGGAAGCAGTTATTGGATGTATGAAGAGGAGAATAATGTGTCATTATTGCTCTTTATGCCGTTTCTGTGGAATTCATCCAGGAAAATTCTATGCCTTTGTGCACTGCTGCTGAAAAAGAAATACAAAAGCTTACAGAAAATATTTGACACTATTTATCTGCAAAGCAGGCTTTTGCTGCTGGGCAGGTCATACCAGGCTCATTTTATAGTCAGTGGGAAGAAATAGGCACTTTTCAGGTGCGAGTCATATAGCATATTTCAGATATTTATTTTAGGGTGAGATAAATCATGTCCTGGTTTCCACTGACTGTTTTCACTGGCTCTTCAGTGACTGCCAAGATTCAAGAGGGAATAACTCCGGTAGAGATATTTCTATTGCAAAAATTGATATTTAATTGTATAAATCACAGACTGAAAGACAAATTAAAAAAAAAGTCCATTTTGGTTGTTGTAAAGATGACTTAGAGATGACTGATAATGGTCTAATATGAATATAGATCATAGAATCATAGAATCATAGAATTATTAAGGTTGGAAAAGACCTCTAAGATCATCAAGTCCAACCATCAACTAACACCACCATGACTCCTAAACTAGGCCCTGGAGTGCCATGTCTACACCTTTTTTGAACGCCTCCAGGGCTGACGACTCCACCACCTCTCTGGGGAGCCTGTTCCAATGCCTAACCACTCTTTCGGTAAAGAAATTCTTCCTGATGTCCAACCTAAACCTCCCCGGTGCAACTTGAGGCCATTTCCTCTCATCCTATTGCTAGTTTCTTGGGAGAAGAGTCCAACACCCGCTTCACTACAACCTCCTTTCAGGTAGTTGTAGAGAGCGATAAGGTCTCCCCTCAGCCTCCTCTTCTCCAAGCTAAACAGCCCCAGTTCTCTCAGCTGCTCCTCATAAGACTTGTTCTCCAGACCCCTCACCAGCTTCGTTGCCCTTCTCTGGACACGCTCCAGCACCTCAGTGTCCTTCTTGTAGTGAGGGGCCCAAAACTGAACACAGTATTCAAGGTGCAGCCTCACCAGTGCCGAGTACAGGGGCACGATCACTTCCCTACTCCTGCTGGCCACACTGTTCCTAATACAAGCCAGGATGCTGTTGGCCTTCTTGGCCACCTGGGCACACTGCTGGCTCATGTTCAGCCGGCTGTCGACCAGCACCCCCAGGTCCTTTTCCGCCAGGCAGCTTTCCAGCCACTCTTCCCCAAGCCTGTAGCATTGCATGGGGTTGTTGTGACCAAAGTGCAGGACCCGGCACTTGGCCTTGTTAAACCTCAAATATACCGTATTGGAAGGAAATGAGGCCTTCTGATTTAACCTAATGGTAAAAGGCATAGGAGGAGTGGCTGGAAGTTAAAGTCAGATTACTTCATATTAGAAATAAAACATGTTTTTAGTGCTTAAAATAGTAAAAAACTCTAAACCAAGGCATAAATTCTTCCTTTCTGAAATCTTCAAAGCAAAATTAATGTCTTTCTGGAGGACATGCTTTAGCCAGACACAAATCATTGAGCACAGGTTCAGCATGGGTTGAATTTCATAGAATCATAGAATCATAGAATGATTTATCTTGGAAAAGACCTTTAAGATCATTGAGTCCAACCATAAACCCAACACTGCCAAGTCCACCACTAAACCATGTCCCAAAGCACCACATCTACACGTCTTTTAAATACCTCCAGGGATGGTGACTGAACCACTTCCCTGGGCAGCCTGTTCCAATGCTTGACAACCCGTTTGGTAAAGAAATTTTTCCTAATATGCAATCCAAACCTCCCCTGGTGCAATTTGAGGCCATTTCCTCTCGTCCCATCACTTGTTACTTGGGAGAAGAGACCGACCCCCACCATGCTACAACCTCCTTTCAGGTAGTTGTAGAGAGTGAGAAGGTCTCCCCTCAGCCTCCTTTTCTCCAGACTAAACAACCCCAGTTCCCTCAGCTGCTCCTCAGAAGACTTGTGCTCTAGACCCTTCACCAGCTTTGTTGCTCTTCTTTGGATGCCAAATGCAGTCCTGAGAAGCAACTATGATCCTTTTCAGCTTTTCTTGTAATGTTATTAATACAGACAAAGCATACCTGGCCTGTCAACCATAAATGAATGCTAGTAGTGTTAAGGTGGGTTTTGGCATGCAGGGGATCATATTAGATCATGAAAAATCATGTTACTTTATGATTTTTTACCTTAAACTTTATGAGTTTAAGCACTTCTTATGAAAGCCCTATATTGCCCTACCCCGTATGTAATAGGATGCACATTCTGATAGAAGAGCAGCACAATTATCATGATCTACTGCCATCATTGTTCTCCTGTAGTCAAGGTTAAAAATCAAAGTGTTATATTTCCTGTTTAATTAATGTCTGACTTTGCCAAATGCTGTCATCTGAAATAACGATAATGGAATATCTTTCTTTCTTTCTTTTCTTTCTTTCTTTCTTTCTTTCTTTCTTTCTTCCTTTCTTCCTTTCTTTCCTTCCTTCTGTCTGTCTTTCTGTGTTTCCATCTTTCCATCTTTCTTATTCTCTTTCTCTCTTTCTCTCTTTCTTTCTTAACATAGTGTGTAACAGAAGTGGGTCCGTTCATTTTGCTTGTTCATAGAAAATATTTTTTCCTGATTTACAAAAAGTTGTCCTGAATACTTGTTTTGGTTTTGGTTTTGTTGGGGTTTTTTTTAATATGTATGTTAAACTGTGGTGTGTAATAATGCTCTGAAGTAATTAAAACCAAATAAAAGACTTTACAGTGTAGGTTTAGAGAGAACTCAATCTGTTTGCTTTAGCAGGCTCTTATTCTCTGTATGATTCAGAGAGTCAAACATTTTGAAAGGATGATACACAACATGAACTTGATGTATCATGTATTTGGCAGATATGGTGGTTGCCACAAATTCTGGTAAAACTTTAGAGATTATTGCTCTTATTAGGACCACTGTCTTCACTCGACATCTGCCCAGAACAGCCATGTGCCTTTTCTCAGCAAACTACACAAGATCCCACCTACATCTGCTTGCATTTTAAGGCAAGGTCTGATACCTACATCTGTGGCTTCTACATTCCAGATATTCAAGCAATGTAATAAAATCAAGGCAGACAGATCCATCATAGCCCTTTTAACATAACCCATGGGCTACTGATTAAGAAATCTTCCCAGGGCTGGTGGATCCAAGTCCTCTCCATCCAAGAGAGCAAAGAACCGAATCCTTCCTTGCTAGTGGGGGTAGTATGACCACATAGCTACTATAAGAAAAGAAGGAAGATAGTAGGGGAGCTCTGCTCAATTCAACATTTTCCCTCAGAAGATTTGCAAGTCGGTCTGGAGAAGAAGCTCGTTTTCAATGTCTTCCCTGAGCTTAAGGAAAGGAGCTTAGACACTGCACATAACTCAACATTGCCTGTTTATCCTTAGAGACTGTATAAAGAGATTCACAAAGTATTTTAGACTAATTAAATCATCCTGTTTGGGTCATACACATTAATTTTACATATGTCTCAATGTCTCAGCTAAACATCTAGTGCCTGCAGCCTGGCTTCTGCCTTCTGTCACTACCCAGTGTTATTAAATCTCCTATAACCAGCTACATCTGAATTTTGATCATTGACTTATGAATTATTTATAGCAAAGGACCTTGGCTGGGATTTAAACATGGGATTATAATTATGTTATAAATCCGTAATTAGGAAAACAACCTCATGTTTGACAAGACTGTTTTTGCCATTTTTGTCAAACACATTAGCCTTGTTAGAGGTATGCACTTGTTTCATCCCATTATCCACCAAACAACTGCAACATCAGTATACAAAAAAGTTATGTCTTTTGTGTGTAGGAATATTTTACATTTTTTTTCACTGATGATAGCTGAGTCTTTCCTAAAAGTCTTACGAAAACAAGCAATGCAGATTTTGGCTATCTCTGCCTGGTCCTCTCTATTCCCATGACACTGCTGTTTCAGGTCCCTTGGGTCACTCAAAAACCTGACCTGTCTGCAGATCATGCAGAACAGTACCAACCGGTGCTGGTTCGGGATGGACTAACAAGAAACTATTTTAGCTGATTTTAACTGTTTTTTTTTTTTTTTTTTGAATCATCTATCCATTGTCTCAAATGTTCTTCTGAACAAAACAAACTTTNTTTTGGTTTTTTTTAACTTTTTTTTTTTTTTTTTTTTTTTTTTGAATCATCTATCCATTGTCTCAAATGTTCTTCTGAACAAAACAAACTTTTATTTTATGTGCCTAAAATTAGTCTACCTGTGGAATATATCTGCAAGGAGAGAGACCACATGGTGCAAACAGTGAAACACAAGGAAAACCTTATCTGTAGATTATTTAATTTCTAAAGAAATTTCTGAAGATATTTGTTAATATTACTAATCAGTAGCATAGGTCCCGATCTCCAGCTGACTAGATTAACAATATATTTGCAGGTATGTATGAAAAGAACATTTATAGCAAGATAATGAGATACTGTGGGTCCTTATAGGAACTTCTTTCCAAGCACAAGGGAGAGCCCAAGCAAAAGATCACAGGGGAAGATCACTGTAAAGCTTTGTGAATCTTCATCACTTCTGGGTGACGGTCTCCACATGTGGATTTTGAAGATTAGGATCACTCTTTTTCTCCAAAGACTAGACTTCTGACTCCCTTTGCAGAACAAATTGACAGATCTTATGACCTTACAGTCCTAGAGTTTTGATTTGTAATTATGACCATATAATAAGAGCTTCTGCTCACATTCTTTCTCCTATTCTTCCTCTCTCTTCGTCTGTTTTCCCTGGTCCAGAAAAACAAATTTTTGGTCATACATTTATGGAACATTTTTAATTTTCCATAAATTTTATTTTCATGAAAAATTCAGGTTGTGGCTGTCAACTCCATTTCCCTCTGAAATGAAAAGTTAACCCAAAATATTTTCTGGTATTTAAGCTTCTCTTCTTCACAAAAAAGTGAGTTTTCAACCAGAGAAGGTTGTAAATCTCATCCAGAAGTGAATGGTTTTATTCAGTCTGTGTTGGGCATAAAATTTTTATTCCAGACACATAGCTGCAGAATAGGATAGCAAAAGATGTTCTCAAACAGAAAATGTCCTTGATTTAAGCAATCTTTGAACTTTCAAGCCCCTTAGCAAGCACATGCACAAGGGAAGAACTTGCTGTACAACGAATGATGCTGTATACAGTTTTAAGGGGAACTTGATCACTTGATCTTCCTGGACACACCTTGAATTTAGCAGCCCATTAAGACTGCTGATGTCAGGTCAAGCTCTTGCTTTTGCCTAGAAATAGTCTTGCAGCTTTCTACTTCTATGCAGTTGAATAGTTACTACGGTCAAATCAATGAGGGCTGAGACTGACCTGATGGCTGATCTTTCAGCAGCAATAGATCCCAAGTCTTGGCAAGCAGTGACTCCTGCATATATTTCTAACTGCTTCTCTACCCCTGGAAGCAAAACATCTGACAGGGAGACAGAATAGTAATAAGAAAGAAAAAAGTCCACAGACATACACTGAAACAAATGAGCTGCAACAGTTTTGTTGAAAGGAAATGGCTTCTTCTGTGGTTTTCATACCTCCTTTGTTCTATAAAATGCCAATAATTTGACAGCACAGTACTTAGTTATGGTCAGTACTCTAGACACCTCTGTGCTCTGTAAATAACATTTATATTGCCAAATTTTTCACATGCACAGAAAGTTTTTTATTGTCATCATCATGACTCCCTTGTGTGTCATCTCTACCTTCTGGCAGGTTGTCATTTTTATTGCTTTCCCTTGAAGAACTTCCTCTTATTTCTCTCTTCTTTTCAAACTGAAGTCCTGTTCTGGAGGAAAATAAGATTTTCAGAAGGTCTGGATAATACATAGAGACCTCAGTCACATCCTCCTTGATTTTAGTTTTGCAGTCCTCCTTAATTTTTATTTTTAATTTTTCCATAATTTTAGTTTTTACTGATATTTTTCTTAATCTCTTCCAACTGGGCTCATAATAAGACCATCAAACAGAACAATCTTTGCTAAAAGTTTAAGCCATGTCATTCAATTCTCAGAGTTTTGTTCCTAAGGCGAGCTTCTAATGCTTTTTCAGGCATCCTAGGTTACATGGGACGTCCACATGGGACTAGCAGATACTACACAGCACCTAGAGGAGACCAATGCCTTCTAGATCAGCAGCTGGAGGAGATTAGAATACCCCTTAGGACACCCAGAAGACATCAAGGGGAGAATTAGTTGCTTAAAAAATGACATTTATGGTCTCCTGTTTGGCCCTCACCTACCAGAACATAAAGGTACAAGTTTCCTATATGTCCTGCAGCAAGAGCAACTTCACCACGTAAGTATTTTAGATATCCAAGATGACGGTGTTTAGGCAACTGTCTCCTATCCCGTCCCTGGTGTCTTACAGCTAACCATCCAGCCTCAAGCAAACCACCTTAGATTCCTTTCCCACTGAACACAGAGTGATAGACCTTCCAAAGGGACATTCATGAAGTCTATTTAGATCCAGCACAACACATGCTTGCATAAGCAATGGTGATAGGACGTAGTGCAGGACAACCAGCTGACATCAAAGACTAAATTTTTCATCAGCAGCCTGCAGTTAGACCAACATAATCTGACTGTAAAACTGCAGCCTTGTTGAGAGCTGCAAATCCCAGCTGAGATGGGAAAAGAGGTAATTTCTTACACAACCCTGTCTTCAAAGACTGCCTAGCCATGCCTTTCAGTCCTTTTCACCACTATTAATGGTGTATCTTAAGAAGAATAAAAATTAAAAGAAAATCAAGACCCTTCTTGAAATAATTGCAGGAAAAAAAGAATGACAGTCTGGCCATTGTTTGGTAAAATCTAGAGTATTCTGAAGCGAAGAGTGAATTTCACCATTGTTTGTGTTTGTTTTGCTGCTTATCAGGGATAGCCTTGGCTAAACTGCTACAAAGGTCATCATCCTGGTCATCCTAGAGCAGTCAGGACAGATCAGTCAGTCACCCTGGATCAATCAGTCATCCTGACCATCCGGACCTCCTGCA
This sequence comes from Fregata magnificens, assembly GCA_013389945.1. Classification (NCBI taxonomy): domain Eukaryota; kingdom Metazoa; phylum Chordata; class Aves; order Suliformes; family Fregatidae; genus Fregata; species Fregata magnificens. Next base: position 35,729 of record WAAD01027808.1, read on the forward strand.
GTGCCTTAAGACCCTCTTTTTTCCTATGTGCATGCCTGGGCTTCCAACCAAAAGAAGCCAAGGTGCATAATAGGACAGTTTGTCCTGGCATGTAGATGAGGGGCATTAACGTGCATCTCCACATCACATCTGCATCTTCTGGCACAGCCAGGGTGGTGGGCAGGCTCTAGTCACGTAATGAGACCCACAGGAACAAAGTTAATACAGATAAATCCACTACAGTGTGTGATTCTCAAACAAAATACTGCACAGGTCCTACTCTTTCTACAGAGGAGTTGTTTTAATTAAATGTTTAATTATCTTCTTGTGAGATTATCCTAAGGTGTTCACTAAAGTTCATAGTTTCTGTATCTTAAGATGTGGTTTGCAGGGTTGTTTCATGAAATACACTGGCTATCTCATTTCCATGAGAAGGACATAATTCAATATGATAGGGGTGATTTAACAAGATGAAGTGATGACATAGAAAGGCAAACAAACAAGTAATTCCTCCCTTCCCCCAGTTTTTTGGGAAAAAAGTGTTTCCAGGAAGGAAAAGGAAGCTGGTTAGAATTATAGCTCTGACTATTTTTTCACCAAAAATATATTTTAAAATGCATTCCATTATTTGGATGAGAAAGCCTTTTGACTAGAAAAATAAAATTACCAGCTCTTCCAACATATTAATCACATTTGTCATTGTTAAAACTTCAGCTTGTTTTCCATGTCATTTAGGGAACACTTTGAGAATGGGATAAAATAACATCTTAATCAAGGAGCAATTATGGTTTTTTTCCCTCTGACAAAACAGGAATCTTATTCTAACCATGTGGGGACCAATTAAAGACACAGCCAAGAATGGGGATGAAGGGGTAAGATTTACCATGCCAAACTTCAAGTGAGAGACTCATTTGCCTACATGGAAGTGCCTATTGGTATTAGGGATGCTCTCACAACACAGGCCTGGCAAACATGGCAGGAGGTATAGGAGGTTTGTGCCCTTCTGGAGTGTAAC
>WAAD01027809.1:3342-20268 GCA_013389945.1 Fregata magnificens
TGTTGTAGTAAGTAGAACCAATTTAATGTACACTTTAAACTTTAAGTTGAATACTTCCGCTGAGTAATTGCAGTGTAACATCCCTGGTTTCCTTAAGTTCATGTGCTCACAGATGGTGAACCTTCTCATGAGCACTTGTCAGGTACTGCTGTAATAGTCTGCCGTCAGGTTAGCTAAGCTGGTACCCTGTCTATTAGAAGTTTGCAGCGCCAGCAATGTTAGCAGCTAGTGCTGTGCTTTGTAGCTCTTTCCTTTGGAGTTTGAAGTTCCTCTCCTCCAAGGTGCCCTTGAAACTGAACAGGCATCCTTGAATGTAATTTTGTTAAGATGAACAGCCATGTCCTGTTTGTGCTTTTTCACCCTGGAGTAGCTTTTGTGGATGGCAGGAGGAGCTGTCTGCTGTAGCAGCAAAGGAACATTAATTTTTTTTTTCCTCCTTCATTGGATCTCTGGAGGATGTCTCTGGAGTTCTTAATAGAAAGACTGCAGACACTTGTGTCACTGGGAGTGCAAAGAAATGCTAAAAAGCAGTGATGCTTCTTGATCCTGTTGGAATCTTGTGCTTCAGGCAAGCAGAAAGAGTGGTGGCTGCTGTGACTCCAGTCTTAAGCATGAGGTGTGCAGGTACAGGCATGGCTCCAAACAGGTACAGTGATCTGAATTGCTCTGAGGTGAAGTGTGCAGGACTTGCACCTTAGAGACAGCTCTTCTAAGAGATATAGCAGGTTGTAGCAGTTTTGAAAATTGAAGGAATTTTTAGTATGTCTGAAAATACTCACTTTTCACCCCCTGACAAACTATTTAATAGAAGACAAAGTATGGCAAAGCTTCCCACTACAGTGGATGCAGTCACCTTTTGGACATGCTTGATGTAGGAAAACAATGTGATAAAACGCTTTTTAACTTCAGTGATCTTGCATGACAAACTTATTGCATTTCTTAAAGTGTGTTTTTTAGCTGACAACTGTTTAGTCTTTTATTTTGTAAATTCCTACAAATTTTCAGTTTGAAGTGCAGCATTTTTAAGATGACACTTACCTCTTGTATAATCTTTTGGAGGTGCTCATTGAACCACAGATTGACAAACCACAACTTTGTTTGATAAGGTCTGAGAATTTGGAGAATGGTAAGTCTTGGCTTTTTGAAAGAACACACTGTATTAACGGTATGGAAAAACTGTGTTAAAGGTTACAGATGTTCTTCCAAACAGTTAATGCAGTATTAAGAAAGCATCTGCTGACATTGCCTTTCTAAAATAACCCAGAAGTAGTCATGGAATATTCTCAAAAATAAAGAGGATTTTACTTGGTACCGTAATGTGTAATCACAAAGCTTTGGGGTTAGTGGTCAAATACCATTTTAAAAAATGCCTCCTGCAAGGGCATCTGTTTTCTAACGTAAGTACTCATTTAGGATGCCAGGCTTTTCAGGGTGTTTCACAATGTCTTAGTTTCAAGTAACTATGAAATCAAAAAGGTGTTCTAAAAATTTTTGCAGGTGTATGTGAACTGGGGTGGTGGTGTTGCTGTATGGTCATCTTCAGAGAAGGTGTCTTTCTTTCAAAGAAAAGTTTGAGGATCTGAGTTCAGGGCTATAATGTAGTGAGACTTAGTATGTACTCAGCAGTATGAGTTAGGGGTTACAGCAGACAAATCACTTCTAGTGACTATGAAAGAACAAGTAGACAAAACAGGCTTGGTTGTGTAAAAATGTTACTTCTCTGTGTATTTGCTGATGGGGAATCTCTTCTCCTTCCATGAAAAAACTTCAGGGAAGTGATTGACAGACTTAAGGATTTAGGCTAAACTAAAATACCAGCAGATTTTTTCCTCTACTTGCATACTTAACATTCTGCTTGAGATTACAGGTGCAGTTTACAATTGCCTTGTTTTATCCCCTTGAACTTCTGTAATACATGTTGGGGTGAGATGCTGTGTTCTGTAAGGGAGGAAGTAGGGAGAGGGCTTCACTTGTACATTTGAAATTTATAAGGTAGTATTTCTCAGTTCTGCTTTTTCAGCATTTGGGGAGCATAACTTTGGCACCACGTAGATGGGGCAGGATGCCGGTATAATGCTGGTGTGCAACTGAACCATTGGGAGTTCAAAAAACTGTGATTCCTTTGAATATCTTTTGCCTTTATTACCACTTCCCTCTGAGTTCCTAATGTGTGTATCTTGCTGAGCATTTGTAATTTGGGCTTAAACTGGGGAAATTTCCAGCTGAATGTGTAATACCTGCGTGTGTGGTGTCAGTCACATGGACGTGATGTGCGGGGTGTGGACTTCTCCTGAGCTTGCTTAATTGGATACAAGACATAAAGCTGTGGGAACCTGGCTTTGTTCGCTTGCCTGCCCAAAGCCGCTGGTATAGCTCGTGCACTCTTTACACTGGCACTTCTGTCAGTGCTTGAATGAGCTGGATTAAAGTTAATTCAGGAATATGCACTCATTGAATTCTGACCTTAAAGTCAGCGCTGTGGTAGTGTCTGAAAATCCACACTTCTGAGCGTGGGTTTTGTTTCATTTAATTAAAGCCATCTCATTTAACATTAGAAATGCCAGACGTGCACCTGGGTGGACACCCAGATGTGGCAAGCAGGTGTTTTTATTGGAGAAAACTCTTAAGGGTGGGGAATAAGAACTGTACAGGGTCATTTTGAGTAAATACTGTCACCTGAAATCCAAGTACAAAAATCTATGTTTCCATAGTTAACCAACATTAAAAATGTTATTAATAAGTGGTTTGTTGATACAAGAGTTTTAAAATCCATAGATCCTATCATGGATAAATCTTCTGTAGTTAAAAGTGGATTATGTTTTCCTGTACGTGCTTCTGTCTTACTCGTGGGATCGTGTCTCTACGCTCCAGTGCTGATGAGCTGCCTGATGGGGGAAGAGTAAGGCTTGGGCTTTCACCTAGTAGTAGCGTGTGTGTGCAGCAGCGTGACAGAGGCCCCTTGGTGTGGGATCTAAAAATATCTCAGAAAAATGCCAGTGGCTTCCTGCTCTTGGGGGGGGCTTGTGAAAGAGTCTGAGCATGCTGCCCTAAAAATAAGTGGTGTTGGAGGCTGAAAGCTGAGTTGACTTATTTCGTGGGTAATTATCAAGGGAACAGGTAGACATCTCTCCAAATACTCATAACTGTATGTCAAGCAGTTATGTTCTCAGACTGCTAAGCGTATTAAAGAGATTTGGGGCTTGGAAAGGGGAGAAGTATATTGTCAGAGTAGGTGGTGTGGATGGGAAAAAAAGGGTATTTCTTCTGTACAAGATTCCCACAAAATAAAGCATGGAAGGTCAAAGATAACTTCTCATACTTAGAACAAGTGCAACACTGTAACCCAGTACTAACTTTTTTGTTTGTCTGTAGGCTTTAATTATAGTCACTTGATGGGAATTCATTCTCTTCCTGTAGGAAAATACTGCAAAACATAATAAAATTAATAACCTTCACATTCTTCAGTGTGTTGTGTTAGTGTTGTTTTGGCATGGGTGAGTGATGCACCCTGGTAGTACTAGTTTTAACTTGCATGATGTATAGGTAGAACATGATTTTTATAGCATTTGAGTATCAGGAATTTTTAAGGACAAAAGCTCTTTTTTAAAGAGTGTTTTCCCAGTCACTGGCTGGTAGATGATTCAGATTCATGGTAGTTGCAGACATTTGTAACAACAAATACAATTCGGAGTGTTCATATGCTTGTTATGTTTCAAAACGTATATGTCTAATGTGTTCTGAAAAGGCAATATAGCATTCCTTGTCAAAACTTAAGTTACTTTTTAAAATTTTCAGCAAAATTCTGATTAATTACATGTACTAGAGGATCACAGTCCTATTCTGCTGGTTTTTGGCTCCTCTAATGTTTAGGGACCAGAATTGGTGATTAGGATTTAGATAAATCAAGTTGTCTTTCAAAAAAACTGGATGACAGTCTGTTGGCAAATTTTTGCAGCTGGTAAAAGCTCGGTTTCATGTATGTGAAAACAGGCTTAGAAGCACTCTACGGCTGTTGGTGTGGCTTTACTCTTAGAAACTGTTTTGACTTTAAAGGTGAGCTGCCTTTGCTTTGCACAGATTTGCTGTTGTGTTTGTAGTTGTATTTCCCAGAACTCTCAAGATTACTTTCTTATTTGCATAGACATGCATCAGGGATTCCATTTGCCTTATACTTACCACGTGTTTTTTCTAATTTTGTCACTTAGCTTTGGGTTTCAGTTAAGGAGAAGCCTAATATCTTTGCATCCAGTTTGAGAGAGGAGCTGTGTATCCTGCAGCTTACCTAGGTAGGCTTTGATTCCTTCAAGGTAGTGTAAGAGTTGTCATTTTAAGCCTAACAATATAGTACATAAAGAAGTCCATCCTGCCTTGCTCACTTAGTTTCTTACAGCTAGACACAGTGTACTAGTTACACCTCAAAGTGCAGGTAAAGCCTTTACATCCACCCAGCTGCTCGCCCCCTCTAAAGGTATGTCGAGGTTTGCACAGTAGTGTGCTGCACACTTACAAGCTTTTTGTGCGGTATAGATGTCCCTGGTTTTATTGTTACAAATTTAGTGCCAGCACAGGGAGAAAATGGTGAGTGGGGGTTCATGTGAAATACTGTGAGTAATTCTTGCAATGTCAAGTAATGTTTCAGGCTCAAAAATCACAACTTTGAATGATCTGTGATTATTGATGCTGTATCTATTACACCAAGTGTCTATGTAGTTGAGTGGATTCTGGACACACTGGAAATGCTTGGATGCTGTCCTTACCTGAAGGAGCTTGAGAAGAGCGATTAGGCAAGATGTTCTTTGTTTCACAACTGAGATCTCGAAAGACAGAGGTTTTTGAAAATTAAAGGAAGAAACATAGTTTGGGTGCTAAAATGATGAACAGGAACACCTTTGGTGAGCTCAAAAACACCACAAGATTTCAGAAGAAATAAGACCAAAGAAATAGGTAATTAATGAGGAAGCTGGCCCAATGGTGTGAAGTGATCCCCAGCACAGTGTCAGCTGGGCTAAGTAGAAGGCCGTATTTAAAATGTGGACGATTATGAGAATATATGTATTCCCAAGCAAGCACCGACTCCAAATAGGGTTCTTAGAATTTTGAGACTGACTGCACTGAACTGGTAACATCAGACCCCGCAGGTCAACTTCACATTTGTGTGAATAGACAGAAATGTGACGGATGAGATTTTGCCATTGCTGTCCAGAATCACCTGTGCAGTTACTCCCGGGGTATGTAAAATTTATGTCTGCAGTTCAAGAAAGGTAATAGTAACAAACAAAATAATCTTGAAAGTAATACAGAAAGTAATAAGCACCGGAGAGCATATGTTCTAGAGAGACTCGATGTGTTTAGTTTAACAGCAGGTGAAGGAATAATTTGATCTTCGCTTAATATTTCTGTGGAGACCAGGAAATAGAGACTAGAAGTCTCATCAGTTTAACAGGCAATTGTGTGTGAAGATCTAATGGCTAGAAACTGCAGCTTTATTTCGGGGAAAATGCTAAGTGTTATGTGCACTGTTGGCTTTCTGGGATAGCTTACCAGTGTGTTGCAGAAGATGCCTCAGGATGGCGGACCTTCAGTCAAGATACTGTGCTGCTGCCAAATGTTCCTGTACCAGCAGGAATTGGGGGGAGGGTGGGGAAAGTCTCTTGTGGACTAGAAGCTTCACATGGTGACGTTTTACCGTAAACTTAGTGCTAAATGTGGTCTTAGCCTGAACCTTGGATAATACAGCACAATGAGAAGTGAGAGAGGCTGCTGACTTGAATGCTGAAGGGATTTTATTTTTTTTCTCTGTAGTGAAAGTTAAAGGAAACACTGTTGTGTAACCTTGAGTCTCTGTGCTTAATGTTGTAATGGCTAATTGAATGCCAGGTGAGGAGTTTTAATTTTGGTTATAAATGTGGAAGAAATAGGAGGTGGTAGGTCTATCATTAACTTTCCTCTGTACTGAGAGAAAACAACCACCAAGCTCCTCTGAAAAGGCAAGTGCCTGAAAATCTGAAGCTAATATGGCAAAACTTCCTCTTTATAGAAACCAGTTTTAGTACCATGCGTTGTGAGAAAAATTGTATATATGTGTAAGGATGGAAGTTCCCCCCCTTTAGATGTTGGTGTAATGAGTTGGCTTCGGAGCGTTTGGCTGGGAGCACAGGCTCTTCAGAGGCTCTCCTGGGTGGCGGAGTTGGGCATCAGCTTCCTGCTGTGCCCTGGCAGCAGGGAGTTCTGTTGTGTTACTTGTAAAGAAGGAAAATGCCCCCAAATGTGGTGGTGATGGTAATAATTTAAACTGTTTCAAACTGTGTGGGATTGTCTGTGGTTTTATTACTCTGAATAGATTCCTTTTGCATGTTGCAGTAAGTTTTTGTCGTCTTTCCTTCCCCTTATCCTGTGTCTCTGTTACCTCTGTTTCTAAACTTCAGCTAACATGATCCTGTGCTCCTCTTCTAACTTGTAGCTGATCAGTTAGAAGCGGTTCCCTATATCTTCTCAAGAATTTGTCCATCTCAGTGGAGGGGAAGGGCCCTGAGCTTGGATACAGGGCCTCATCATGACAGTTGTGCGATGGTGTAATAGTTTCCCTGTCATCTTTATAATATTTTTTTTGCTAAATCTTTGGACCCCATTATCCCCTTCTGCTGCAGTTAAGTCTTCCCACCTTCATGTTAGTTATTAAATGGAAACAAGTTCTTTTCCATTGTCCTGAATACTCGTTTTTAGCTTTAGAGTCAAGTGAACCTTTCTGCACTTGCTTTCACTAAACTCAGGCCATTTCACTGACTGTTCCTGAAATATTTTTCATTCTTTATGAATGCAACTTTTGATGGTGTACAGTATATTTCGATTTTGGTGTTGGCAAACTGCCATTCTGCAAGTGTGATCTAATTGTCTGGCTTTGTTGCAATCTTATTACTGTAATTGCTTGAAGCAGCATCCCTGTCAGGATGTTCTTAATATGGCTATGGCAAAATGTCTTTCTCTTTCTCCTTGTCATTATCTTTGTGAAACACCCAAAAGCAATGTCTTCACTTTTACTATTTTCTTCTCAAAATTAACTGAATAGTCTTTCTTTTAACCAGTCTGATGTGCATATGACTTCTTAATCCTTCCCTGTACATCAGCCTCCATAGCACCATTACTTGTTTTTTCTCTATGAATGACTTCAAGTTTTGTTTCTTTGTCATAACACAGTACTTAGCTGTATCTGAAGCATACTCAGTTTATCTAGGATGCTTTTCTTCACTATGACATAACCTTCAAGTATGCAGCTCAGTAACACCATTTTTGTTGCTACATGGCTAAAAATTTCTGAACAAGCTGTCCTGTGTTCTTACACCAAGATTGTGTTGACGCTACCTTTAACACTCACATTCTATGCGTTCCTGCATATGTGCACTTGCGGAAAGTCTTATTCTTTCTGCACTTATTCTTGTTTGTAATGTTTCTGGGTCCTTTTGTGTTCCTTGTTTTCAACTACTTCTAATATAATGTCTTGTTTTTCATTCATGTGCTGCATACCTTCAGTTTTGCATCACTGTTGCGAGGTCTGGGTCTTAGCTTTAAACACTTCTTTCTTAATCCTCCAAGTTTGAAAACGCTTGTAAATATGGAAATTATATTTTAGTACTGGCAAAACAAGTGGAAAAATTCTATTTGGAAGCTGTTTTGTAAAAATGAAACCTCCTTTCCATTGTCCTCTAGTTGGTGGGGGATTTTTTTGATGCTGTGTGCATATTAGTGATGGATAATTGCCTGGATCTCTTTATGTCTGTGTGTTTCCAAATTTCTACCTCTCCTCTGTTTTATTGGGTACAGATACTGGTGACAGTAATCTGATTTGCTCTTAGTTCAAAATGTTTCTTTTGTGTATTTCCTAACAAAAACATGAATTAAAAGTTTCTGAAATGCTGGAAGAAGAAATCGGACTTTACCAGGTCAAGTTTAGGTATAGCCCTGGGTTGCACAGCAGTGCTCTGTAAAACAGATGCCTTAAAAAGTTCTTCCATTTGAGTCTGAAGACTTCCCTTGCTTTCTTTGGGAAGCTAATTAACTATACCTTGTAGGGGACACTTTTTAACAGGTGCAAGCAATTTTCCTTTTGCTTAGTTTCATTCTTTCATTGCTGCTTGAAAATTGAAATAAATTTCAATTTTACTTGAAAAATGTAGTTCTGACATACTGCTTCCATTGTTCTTGGAAGTAACCAGACTTTGGTGGTAGGACAAGGCATCCAGAAAGCAGGTAGCAAAATAGTTATAAGCAAAGAAGCAGAGCTGTTTTCCTTGGAAATTGCTTTCACCAAAGATGTGAACAGTTATAAACAATTAAATAAATACTTGATAGAACATAATCTGCAGTGTTCTGACTAAAATACACAATCTCTGTGTAATTCAGTCTCGGATCTGTAGTAGCACTGTATACAGTGATATTAGCTGTTGGGCAAGGAACTTATGGAAGCAAAACGTTGTTCTCTGACAGTAACTCATTTGTAAAAACACTGGTGTCATGACAACCAATTTTTAAGAGCACAGTAGGGCAGAGTTTTTCCTTAAAAGCTATTGATCTTAAAGGCATTACAATTTTATTTGTAGTGTTTCATAGCTTACGTGTTTGAATGCATGCTCATTTCTTAAGCTTTTTGTTGTTTGAAGTTTAGGAAACCATTTGATAAATATAGCAAATGCATGGGGGAATTTATCTGTTTTGTTCTTACAGTAACAAAACCTTGTAGGAGAGCAGATTTTCTTGCATCAAAAAAAGCTGCAACTGTTGATCAAGATCACAAGTTTAGATGCAAGTTCTTGGACTGTTCAAAATGCTTCCGCAAAGCCAAGTTATTGCATTATCACATTAAATACTTTCATGGAGTGGAGAAGCCTGCAGAATCACAGCAGAACCCTATAAAAAGAAATATTCAAACCAGAGCTTCTTTGGCTTCTGAAAAAGCTAATCAAGAAAGGTCAAAAAGAGGACGGACCACAGCTGGTTCATTGTGTAAGTATGTTGCTGATCTCTTCCTTTTTTTTTTTTTTTTTAACAGCCAGCAGCAAGCAGGACAAGCAGGAAAGAGCAGAAATCGATTTTCTTTCAGACTGAAGGAGTCTCTTTAGGGCTCCATCTTAGCATATTTCTTTGTGGAGGAGAAGCATAATATATGTAAACATTACGTTTTAGAGAAGATAAAACTGAAGAAATTCCCTCATCTAGAAATATAGATCATGTTCTGTAACGAACTGACTACGCAGCTTCTCTTATTCCTTTGTAACAATTCACTTGAGTATTAAACCGACTATGCAGCTTCTCTTATTCCTTTGTAACAATTCACTTGAGTATTAAACCGACTATGCAGCTTCTCTTATTCCTTTGTAACAATTCACTTGAGTATTAAACCTCTGTTCTTTTTTTCAAAACTACAATTCCCTGAGTTCTCTCCAGCCCCACACCCCCTGCCACTTGACAAATATCTAAATACTATTGTTTGAAGACTTTTGTCCTTTTCTGTATTAAGGAAACAGTCTGGATAATTCCAGTTCTCTCCTATTTCTTACTTGGTCTTTACATTTCATGGTCTGACTTCAAGACTATACTTAGGTGGAAATCCAGTCCCAGTTTCTGTGGTATTTACAGTTCTTATTGCTGGACCTGTGGGGAAAAAAGTCCTAGTATCTAACAAGTGCAATTGCTGCAGCTATACCTGAAAAAGATCCTCACACAACTGATGGGTAGTGGAAAGGGATAAAAACTTAATGGCTAGGAAAAAAAACCCCAGTTCTTAAGTTATAACTGCTTTGTGGTCTGCAGAATTGTGTTAACTTCTGCTTCACCATCTCATTCTCTGAAGTGCTTTCTTCCTAGTGTCTTGCATAACATCAGAGTGGCAATCTAGGTCTAATTGTGAACTGCAGTGGTGGTGTTGATAACCTATCCAAACTTTGTTCTTGTGGACTGACTTCTCTTTGTACTGCAGGTCCACAAAATTTGTCATCTCTTTTGCCTTCTGATTGAGTCTGTTTTATAAAATCCAGCTTTCTCTTTGCTGAATTCCTTGGTGGTTTTTGTCTTAGTATCTGACCGTTCATTAATATTCTGTTTAATTAAGAATTTCAAAGTCTTGCAAGTTGTTCACTGGGCTACAGCTCACTACAGCAGAATAATATCTAGCCTTACTTTGCTTCAAGTCTGCTTTTCCTAATGTGTCCAGCAAACATTTTTTCATTTGAGGTGCTACTGCGTGTTTCTAACAAGATAAGTGTAACTTAACATACTGCTACTACACGTAAACTTCTGTAACTTTAAACAATGCAAAGGCATAAGATTTGGTTAAGTAGAGGAAGATTTTTCTTTAAATGCATTAGGATGTGCCAACTTGCATGTATTATGCTTTGCATGCAGCTTAAATGAAACCGAAGTACTGCCTCGAGAAACACAGCTGCAGTGAGTGCTTTACGAAGAATAGCTGCTAACAAGTGCACAGTGATCAAAATAGGTTTCTTGCATGTCATGTGCTTTTCGATAAACAGACTCCTATTCTGCTTTTTGTAACTGCATAATTATTTCAGTTTGAGAAGTTGTTTTCCTGTGATTGTCTTGAATGAACTGACTAATGACTCAAGATCTTGACCCTTTCATTTATCCTTTCCCCCAAGTGCACGCTGTTGGTTTGATGTCATCATCTTGGCTGCACTGGCAGGTAATTATTTATGGTGTTGAGTTGTAACCGTAGCTGCTGCTTTTAAGTCCCCACCCTTTCCATTCCCCATTTGTGGATGGTTACTTTTAACCTGGATTGTTTCAACGATGTGCTTCATAGCATATCCCTGCAAATAGCCCCTGGGTTGTGTTGACAGCTGTGGAACAGTGCATCAAGGTGGAAGGCGAATGGTAGAGTTTTCAGGTCACTGTCAAAGCCTGCTATTGTGGAGCTACGGGAAGGTTTTTCTTGATGAAGAAAAGTAATGTCATTATCGGTTATATCATATGTCTGATATTGTGCCATTTGTTTTTTAACTCAATGTGTTCTTAATTCTTCTGATTTTTGTTGTGGGGGTACCACACATTCTGAAGTAGAGTTAATGGGGTTAATGAGCTCATACTATTGCATTTTGTGTTCTGTTCTCCTGTCCTTTTGCAAGCATCTCTTCTGTTCTTAGTGGCATGTATAGGAAGACAGCCTGCTAAGCAAGACTTTCTCCATTTCTACTGAACTCTTCTATGTCACCTTTTTAAAAGGCTTTTCAGGATATACTGCTTAGTGAGAGTGAAGGCTTTTGAATGCATAATTAAGTATGGTACATGGTGGATTTACTTTTCATCCTTGCAATCCTTTTGCAAGCAAAAATTCTCCTGTTCAAAGTGAATATATTTAAATTGTTTTACCTTTTGGTACAAATGTCCTTTTCTTTTCCTATACTTCGCTATCTTAGATTTTAGTGCTTAAGAAAAGGTGGCAATTTCTAACAGGTAAGACTTTAGAAATCATGAGTCTTGTTATTCCATAAGCTTGGAGATACTCTTGCTTTAGAAGCTTTATCACACTTCAGTCCTTACCTTACAAGTTTTATTTTGGAGTTCTGGGAATCCTTACTGTTCCTGCTACACATTACATGATAAATAAATAAATGGTGGGGTGGACTGTTGGCTAGATTTAAAGTGAAAATACTTATTGTTCCTAAAGTTCTAGGAGATTATGCAATATTCAGAATAGTAGGAAAACCTTTTCCTTATAGAGCTTAAAATTTATAATTTCAACACCTAGAAAAGATGATGGATGTAAGTGGTTTTAAATGACCATGTTGTGGGACACAGGAAGGAACAATTTAAGTATGATTTGCACTGAAGTGGAGACCCTGAAATTTGAACATCTGAAATGTCAGTTGTGCCACTTGGCCTTGGCTTCAAAACTTGAGTGAGTTGGAAAGGTTAATGTGAAACTGATCGTGCTGTCTCTCCCTTTTCCCTAAGAGGATCTTGCCTTTGCAGTGGCAGATTTGACAGATATCTCTCTAAATTCTGTAGTGGCTCTTCATTGAACAGAGGGGAAGGACCTACCATGGCCTAGCTTGTATTTTAGATAGGCCCTACTACTCTGAGCAGAATGATGCAGACCTAAACGGCTACTGGATCTATTCAGGCAAGACCTCTTCTCTTTAATTTATCAGGAAATACTACGAGATCATTATGATGAAACAACTCTTCCTCCAGCCCCATGGTATAATACTTACCTCCTGTGTCCCCCTGGAATATCGGAGATGCGGGCGTTTCTGCCCTCAGCTCTTGGGTTGTGTTGCACCTCTGCAGGTGCATTATAGAGTCACCAGCAGCCATTCTGTTGAAGAGGAGAATCAAGACCTGCACAAATGTATGTGGATGCATAAGCTTAAAACAAGCTGTTTGAGCATAGGCTGCAGATGGCTTCTCAAAGTCTGTCTTGCAGGAAATCATAGAATCGTGGAATGGTTTGGGTTGGAAGGGACCTTTGAAGATCATCTAGTTCCAACACCCCTGCCATGGACAGGGGCACCTTCCACCAGACCAGGTTGCTCAAAGCCCTGTCCAGCCTGACCTTGAACATTTCTAGGGAGGAAGTCCTTCCAGGCATCCACAGCTTCTCTGGGCAACCTGTTCCAGTGCCTCACCACCCTCACAGTGAAGAATTTATTCCTTATATCTAATCTAAATCTACCCTCTTTCAGTTTAAAGCTGTTACCCCTTATCACTACATGCCCTTGTAAAAAGTCCCTCTCCAGCTTTCTTGTAGGCCCCCTTCAGGTACTGGGAGGCTGCTAGAAGGTCTCCCTCGAGCCTCCTCTTCTCCAGGCTGAACAACCCCAGCCTGTTTTCATAGGAGAGGTGATCCAGCCCTCTGATCATCTTTGTGGCCCTCCTCTGGACTCCAGGCTCCAACAGGTCTGTGTCCTTATGTTGGGGGCCCCAGAGCTGAAAGAGTTGCTTAAATTTTTGATAGTTCAAATTGAGATGTTCTATCAAATTTATCACTTTGAAATTGAATGTGGTGTAGTATCTGTTAAAATTTTTGGCAGCTAGTTACTTGTTGACTGCTGTAATAAAAAAAGGAGTAGAACCACATTCCATGCTCATATGCATTAACCTTAAGATAGGCTTTTTTCTTTGTGATCCCTTTTCTTTCTCTGCACAATCACTTAGTTTACTGTTGAAGTAAGTCATCCCATACAAGTGTTTGTGCCCTACAAACACTTACTGTAAACAGCTTCCTCTGAAGGTGCCGGTTTTCTCTTTCAGATATGTCTGTCTGTCCATGTTGTTTTATGTGAAGTGCCTGCAAAAGGTTATTTTTGATAAAGTTTGTTGCTTCCTGGCCTAGACCGCTCCAAGGGCGCAAGGCATGGATTTCATTCTTTGTATCTGCAACTCATAACTTGAACATGTGAAGCGTGTCTCTTTCTTGAGTTTGAGTCTTTCTGAATTGGTGGCTTTCATTTTTTAGTAAAATCTTTTCATTTGGAAGTTCAACAAAATTTAGTTCATGGCTTTGTGTTTAACAAGTTTTCTGAAATCTGAAAGTCAACTTGTGCGAAAATTTAGTGCTCACCCAGCTGATGCACCTCATGTCAGACTTTGGAGAGGCTCTATGCCTGATAGGTACTGAAGATTTGTCAGGAAATTCTAACCTCATTAGATGTGAACAAGTAGGGGAGTTGATGTGTGTGTGCAAGGAGATGGCATCAAAACCTTCACTAAGGTGGCTGGTGTAATCTTAATGCTCTTAATAACAGCTTAGTAGTGCTGATAGACTTGATACTGCCCTCAGCACAACTGTTGTACTGGCAGAGACTTAATCAGTTGATACCCTTATGATCCCAGGACATATAGCTCAGTTCCCCTGAGGTGTCTTGCTCTAATGGAAGTTGAACCTGGTTTTGAGACTTTAAAAATGCTGCACAGTATTAGGCTGCGGTTTTGGTACGTAGGTATATAATGGCAGCACGTTGCTGCTAGCCTTGGCTCTGCTGTTCTCCTTGCTGTGAGAAAGAAAAGAAAGCAACAGACCTGTAGTTTGTAGTTCAGAGACTGTAGAAAATCTGTCCCTACTGAGGAGTCCATAAAAGGTACTTCAAGAAAAAACATGCATTTTGTCAGTAGGTTTAAACTTTTGTATGTGACCTCATTGTTAGAAAATTCTGCCTGCTCAGTTAGTTACGGTATATCATGTTAACACACAGGTGTCTTAATGCCAGGAATACATGTAAAGAAAAAAGGGGTCTCGTCTTTACTCGTGTTACTGATGAGATCCTAACTGTGCATGCATGGGGAAAAGGTTGGCAAACTTGCTTTGACAGCTTAACATGTAAGGCACCCAGCTGTCAACTGATAGCTGTTCATGTAAACTTCTGGCATGTGGCTTAGGGGTTTTCAGGGTGATCCTTTGGGGGCTTTCCTGTTTCCTCTGAATATTGGCTGATGGACGCCTCTTTGCTAGGCAGTGGAATGTGCATGGGTGACCTGCAAACACAGGGTTTCTCGTTGGAGTAGGTGAAGATCGGCATTAACACCCTCTGTGTTCTGCAGAATTGCTGATCAGCTTTGTGGCTTATCTTGAGATACTGCATTTAGGTTGTGGAGGAAGGCTGTGTGAAATGCTTCATCTGTAAGCCAAGATGGTATGTGGTCTTTCAGTTCTTGAAAATATCAGTGGATATTCTCAGCAAATGATCTCACAGCTGTGGATGGTGAATATTGTTGTAATTCATAACACTTGGGAATTCAGTCTCTTTGCTTCCTGTGAAGGGTGAATTATCTTCGTAACTGAGGTCTCACATCTTTTGTGTTCCATTGGACAGAAAGCTATTGCCTTGTGTGTTGCTGAGTCTTGACATGCTTAGATATAAGTTCTCTTTAAGGCTCTGTCCTTGTGGTTTCTCCATGGTTGAGGTGGTTTCATATCTCGGGTCTGTATGTCTTAGTTTCTAAGATCCTTTGCTAGTTCCGGATCAGCTCTTTATATGGAAGAGGATACTTTTCCCAGGCTTAGAGAAGAGAGGCCTGAAAGAACTCTATGGAAGAAGGCTGTGGGCAGTTAATCAGCAAGCCTCTTCCCCTGCAGTTTTTTTAAGAACATATCTCCTTTTCCTATTAGTGATATCTAGTGTCACCTGAGCTAGAAATTAATCTGCTGGTGTTTAATTCCAATATCACTGTTCAAGAACAGTGAAACTGTTCACTGTTCTGGATGTCAGGAGGGCTTCTGTGGTCTATTTGTAGAGAATTGTATAATTCTAATGATGATTAACAATATTCTGGATCATAGAGGTATTAAAGGGTACTAATATCTATTTTGATTTTTGAGTTGGGCATCATCAGGAATGTGTGGAAGCTGTAGCTTAGATGCCACCTGTGTCCCATGTCAGGATATCTCTAAGATGAGTGCGGGTGTCTTCATGGGACCTGCATAGACAGCTTCAGGAAATGTGTAGGAGTCTCCTATGCACTTCCTAATAGGAGTCTCTATGAGCATAGTCCTGCTGTCACTGCAGACTCACAGTACAGTCTTCTTGTTGCCTGGTAGTCACAGTAGAGTGCTTACAGGGATAAGTGGCTTCCAAGAGAAGTTAGTTGTAGCACGAACAACAGTTGAAGGTGTTGTCCATGTAAATACAGTGTATTGTGTGCTCTGTGTCGGCCTTTCTTGAAACTGCAAATCAGGGGTTCCTGTGATTGGGAGGAGGCAGAGGAGTAAGAAGCCTTCTGGAGAGTGAAGGTTGGCTCAGGGAGTCAGGGGGATGAAAGCACTTGGCACTCTCTGCAGGTGGTGCTAATGCAGAAAGTCTGAGCTTGGGGAATGTGCACATTTTAAAGGCATATAGCTAAATATAAGTTCTTGCTTGTGGTTGTTATGGTAAATAATTGCTCTTTGTTCTTCTGGGGGTAATTTTATAAATGAGCCTGTCTGAACTTCACTTGAAAATGTTGTATTGAGGGGAAACAGGACACTAAATGTGGAAGGCTTACAAGTTTGGGTCTTCATGGCACAAGTTTTAATGTTTACTTTCCCAAAAGTTTAGGATAACTTTCCAGTTTAACCTCATCTTCTCAAATTTAGTCTCAACTCCTAAAAATCTATTTCAGAGTGCTCAAAGATCTCATAGACCCTCTAAACTTCCCTTTCAAAAGAGCAAAAGGTATTTCAAAACTTAACGTATTTGTTGATAACATCCTGTGTATGATAAAATACCCTTGAACTCCCCGGGGATAGTGTTACTGGTGGCTGAAAAATCTTACAGAAATGTATTAACCTTTCTGTGTCATAAAAGATATGACGTATTCTTGGCAAAAATCTCCTTAAACTTCAGTCTTGCAAAGCTAAAAAACCTAATGGATGCGAAATAATGGTTTTGTTCCACCAAGAGTCTGTGTGCACAGGTCTCAGCCCACAGGAAGGCCAGATGTCTTGTCCTCTTTGAAAGACTGGTGGGATCAAGGTGGCCATGGGGTTCTTCAAATGTTAATTCATGGAATTGAGTTGAGCTGTTGGGAGAGGGGAAAGTTAGGAGGCCTAAATGAAGGTTGTCTGGCTTGTATAGCTTTTTCTATTGTAACTTTGGGGTTCCCTGAGATGGTGTTCTATAAATATTTTTGGAACTTAATGCAGAATGGTAGGCAATCAAGAAAGCTCAAGAAAGGCTTGTTTATGTGACTTCTCACCCTGTACTGCTACAAATGGTTTGCATTTCAGAAAGTTTGTTAGGACACTGGTGTTCCCAAATAGGTTATGAAGTACTTTAATCACATTTTTCAGCTACTGTGTACCATGGAAAAAAGTTTTGTCTGTCTGAACTGATGTTGTCTTGTTCAGCCCACTAACTGTGGAAGTCCTCAGATGAGCAAATTCTGTTAGCAAGAAGTCCTACAAAAATAAACCTGTATTTAAAAAAAGAAAACAACAAA
>WAAD01027809.1:28918-39974 GCA_013389945.1 Fregata magnificens
AGCGATAGGACGAGAGGAAATGGCTTCAAGTTGCGTCAGGGGAGGTTTAGATTGGACATTAGGAAGAATTTCTTTACGGAAAGAGTGGTTAGGCATTGGAACAGGCTGCCCAGAGAGGTGGTGGAGTCGTCAACCCTGGAGGCGTTCAAAAAAGGTGTAGACGTGGCACTCCAGGGCCTAGTTTAGGAGTCATGGTGGTGTTAGTTGATGGTTGGACTCGATGATCTTAGAGATCTTTTCCAACCTTAATGATTCTATGATTCTATGATTCTAAGTAATAGTAAAACTCTTGCGTAGAATGAAAGTGCAGTGTGCTTAACCTGTTGCTTCCAGAGTGCTTCAGGAAAGAATGTCATATCTCAGAGGTGGAATAAGACTTTTAAACATGAAAATTAACTAATACATTGGATTCTCAGCCCCTTAAATTTGAGAAGAGATGTTTATCCAAAAGATCTATTTTATACCACAGACTGTTTCTTCTATTTCCACAGTCTTGTTTTAGGGGCTAAGTGATCAAAATAGTTCTACCCAATAGAGGTGAAAGACCACAATCTAGTTAAGAGTGATTAAAATTTTTACCTTCCACTCTCCTCTAGCTCATTAGAGTATTTCCTAAATAATTAAAATCCTTATCTTTTCCCTCTGACCCTCCCATTCTATCACCAAGGAGTGTGTAGACATTGCATTAATAATTTGAGGTAAGCATCTCAATTTAGCATGTTGTTCAATAAAGATTGTCTTGTCAGTTTTATTCAATCCACAGAGATGTATTAATGCTTTTAAGTAGCGTGGGAGCATTCTTAAAGAATTCCTTGGGCAGTGCACTGCCCCTGAATTGATAAATGTGTCCTCAACAGGAGTCTAAATGAAAATAACCATTTCTGAAGCAGGATTAAATTCCGTGTTAGGCTCTGAATGTTTCTGTAACAGACACATAACTTTGTGAGACTGAATGGTTTGTAAGACAGAACCCTCTTCCCTCTTTTCGGGAGCTCTACACTGAAAGTACCAAGTCACACATACAAATTGCAGAAACTACTGTGAATCCTATTCGAGTTTATAAATCTGGTTTTGTTTATTGTACTTGTCTAAAAAGACTTTGTGCCTTTTGGTTTGAGGCATTTTTTGTCTTTTGTCAAACACTATGTTGAGAGTACAATTTTAATGACAGAAGCTGTTAAGTTGGAATATTTTGAAGGAGCTATTAATGAGAATATAAAACTTCATTGTGTAAGTAACCTTTGATAAACTTAGTGTTTACAGTAAGTTTATAGTAACTTCGGGATGATCCTTAAATTACATGGCGAACTTGTGCTTTTAGAAATGTATGTCTGCATACTTGGGATGAAATCTTGAGAATTATTTGACCTTTTTGTAACTACTTGGGATTTTATCTAACTACTTTTTGTACAGAGGATGACACCCTGAGTGAGTCATCTATGGATAGCTTGCTTTGGAGTGATGATGACTGCAGTCAGGATGTTGATGTAACCACGAACCCTGATGAAGAAGTTGAAGAAAGTGATTTTGAGATTGTTCGGTGTGTTTGTGAAGTAAAAGAGGAAAATGACTTCATGATTCAGGTATGAAGTGGAGGGTTAATGCACATTTCAGTGAATACAGTGGAAGGTGTCAATGGAAAAGCTATTGTAGAATTATGCACAGGTACGTTCTGTACATGAAATAAACTATTGTCCTCTGACATCATAAAATTTTTTTAAGATAACTTGTCAGGGTGAGCAGCTGCTATGATAGGTGGAAAACTTTGCTTTTTGATACACTTTGTCAAAATTTTCAGGGTTTTGGTTTTTTTTTTTTAATCAAAGGAAAGTGGGGGAAAAGGGATAATTCTATACAAGCCGTTAACGGTTGGCTTGTCACTTGTGGATTTGCATTTTTCTAAAAATTAGAACACTTCCCAGGTTTAGAGAATACATATTTAAAATCAGTGGCTTTTTATCTGGCTTTTTTGCTTCCATCTAGTTCTGAGCATGTTCAGAACATTGTCATAAGATAGTGATACCCTTCCACTTCTCTGCCCTGACAAGAAGCTTGACTTAAACATACAATCCTCTAGGTAGGATGAACAAAAAAAAAAAAAAAATCATGACTTGAGTCTTTTGGTTTGCATTCTTTTGCATTCGTCCATTCTGCAGCTTCTTCTGTAGTTTGTAAATTAGGAGTTCCTAATCTGCGTGAGGCCATCTGTCCGTTCTCCATATACGTACTCTTTTTAAACCAACTGTACAGAGAACTGTTTCCAGTCAGAGCAATGTCTTATTATCTCTCCTGCTTAAAAAACTTAAAACTAAAAGCCTCTTTGGAACTGCCCTGGCTGTTTACTTTTACTTTTTGAGATGTTTGTAAATTATCAGGAAACCATTCCCCACGTAGCTGCTCTGAGCCGTTCCACCCAATTCCTATTAATTTCTAATAATGAAGTCAAATGTATCAAACAAAAAACTTCTTCAGCATTTTTTGCTCTAGTTCATTTTGCCACTGCTGCTTATGTGAGCTGCATGGTCCCCTTTGATAATTCCCCTTAAGTCTTAGAAGAGGCATATGCAGGGTCTTAAGTGTGTGATGCTCTTAAACCTAGATCATGAGCTTTTCATTGTTGCCCTTTGAAGAAATGAGTTTTTTCTCTTTCCTTTTTTTTTAAATTTTTGTTTTACTTTTAGGAGGCTCCCACCCTTCCTATCTAGATAACTTTTTGCTTGTTGTGGGACCTCAGTTCAAAGTGACAGTAGTATAGCTTGGCAGCTGTGCTCATTGCAAATTTTAAGGTAATTATTGCATTCTTTGCAATTCTTTAGTTGTTTTATTTGTGAAAGGATATGGCATGACACTTCAGAAATATTTTTCTGGCACACGAAGCTCACCCCCATTTGCAACTTTTGAATTCATTTTCCCAGGCATTCTGTTGCTAATTTTTGTGAGGTTTGAATCCCGCTTTATGGGACCCCTTACTGGGATAGCTGCTGGCACGTTACTGTGAACTGCATTTCTATTTTGCTGTTTGGAACTAGGAGGAAAGACAGAAGCTAATCTGTACCTACCTCACAGCTGCTGCTGATTTTTTGGTGGACTCTATTGCTTGAATGGAGGCAGAAGCCTGTTAAGGAGAAGGGGTGCACTGTTTAAATTGTAGTGTGAAGAATTCTTGGCTTCTGCTGCAGGACAGTAGAAACACCTTTTTTGCTGTGATTTTAAAAACCTAGAGGATTGTATGTTTAAGTCAAGCTTCTTGCCAGGGCAGAGAAGTGGAAGGGTATCACTATCTTATGACAATGTTGTGAACAGCCTAATTTTAAAGATTTTTAATAGGGCTAGCTAATGCAACTAAGTTTTTGATTTTTGTCCTCAATGGTCAAGTTTAACAGCTAACTTCACTGGGTAGTTTTCTTTTGGCCTTCCATACTATTTTGTGGAGGTTTGCTCTGGAAGGTGTGACACTTTTTTCTCTTAGTGCTGAGTTCATTTTGATGGACACTGTTGTGTTAGTGTTGGATCGTGACAACGCAGGGCAAAAGATACCTTGTGCATTAGTAGGAAAGGATGCAGTGATCGGCAATGGTCAAAATTGGATAAATAGCATCT
This sequence comes from Fregata magnificens, assembly GCA_013389945.1. NCBI lineage: Eukaryota > Metazoa > Chordata > Aves > Suliformes > Fregatidae > Fregata > Fregata magnificens. Next base: position 32,519 of record WAAD01027809.1, read on the forward strand.
GAGTGTATAGGAGCAAAAGGAGTCTGACAGTTGGGAATAAAGGGGGCTGGCTCTCTTCTGAGGAGATGGCTCAGTGGCAAATACAAAGATACAGTCTGGAGTATAGTTTTCTGCCAAATGTAGGCTTAACACTAGTCTATGATTGTAGAATGCAGAGAACTGTCAGCTAGCTCAGGACATAGTCTATGGATAGCTTTCATGTAAGGTTTCGTGGGCTGCTTCTGAGATCGGTTTTCTAGGTTGAACCAGTGTTATAAAAGAATTGTTGAGGAGAGCAGGTTATTCTCTCTGTAAAAGAGATGCAGATTTGACAGCATGGCGAGTACCTGCATTCATTACAGGGGTTGAAACAGTAGGAGTTGGGGAGCAAGGAGCTGGTAACAAGATGTTGGGGGGGCAACTGGTTTGCTTAAGGTACCAAACGCTGTGCTCCCCACACCTTTCTGTCAGCCTTTAGTTTTTGGGAAAATGTTTTGAACAGTCTGGTCTTCTGTTGTTGATGTAGAAATGCCTGAGTTAGCTCTTTAAGTACAGAGCATTAATACAGACCAAAGATGCTATGTTATACAACTCTGGAAGTACGATGAGGGGAACCTATTTTCAGGTTTTCAGAGGTATAGTGCTGAGATGACACTTCTCTTTGACATTATAGAGTGAGAATCCTGCGTAGTTGTTATAACTTTATAAGAAGGAAAGATTTCTTCCCTCTTTCCTGCTCAGACTTCAGTTTGACACTTGGAAACTGGAATTTGGAAGTGTCTACCCTGAAGAACTTGCATTTAGACTTGCCCTCTCTTCCTGAAGATACATAGTTTTGCTCAGTGTATGGGTTTTTAGAAGAATAGTGTCATTCTTTGCACTTGTCTCCATTTGGATGTTTATTCTGCCCCTGCTTATTACTCTGAGGTATGACTGAAATATGCTGCCACTTGGGGTACTTGCTTGAGCATGTGCCTATGTGCCAATCTGCCTTGACTTGGTATCAAAATTAGGAGCCAGGGCAGTTTCTTCATGCACGTGACTGGAGGTTCTTTCCTCCCAGGATATGTGTATAGTGCCCTCTTAGAAGAGGGAGACTGGTAAGTCATTTTCTCTTTGAACTCTGCTCATTTCTGTGAATGGGCCAAATTTAGAAATAATGAGGAAGAAATGTTAGTTTTAAAAACTAGCAGCACCTTTATTTTTCCTGAAAGATTGGGGACCGTTAAGGTTTAATGAAACTCTTACACGGTTAAACCGAGAGTTTGTTCCATTTAGGTCTTTAATAATAAAATCCCCAAAAAATTCAGCTTAGGGATTTTGCAAAAAACTCTTCCTTTATCTTGAACTTGCCTTAAATTAATTGTCTCAAACAATTTGTGCATAAAGAATACAATTCATTACACTGGGACACAGAAATATGGTTTTGCATTTAAAGTAAGTACCTGCCTCAGGAGTTAAAACTGGAAAAAAGCATAAAAAATAATGTATCATTGGTCAATGCTGTTTCATTCCAGTCTCTGTAACTTTGCAAGGAGGTTACTAGATTTCATTTGTGGAGCCTGTGTAAGGTAGTAGCTTAGCATTGCCACATGTTACTTCTGAAGGCACAGGACTCCCTTTGTAGGGTAGGGCCTGGGCCCAAAAAAGTCCAGACAAAATGTCATTGTTTTAGTTTCTGTACCTAAACATTGGTGAATTTGTGTGTGGTGTAGAGAATTCTGGGGCTGGATTTGGTGGCCTTGGAGGTGATTGCTGTAAATGGACTTGGGATATTTTTGTTCTGGTAGATGAAAGGCTGCTTTAAATACATGTCTATTGGGTTTGGTTATTTATTTTGCAATTGAACTTCAATTTAAATATTATTGCTTAACTCTGCATGTTTTTCCTCTTCTAAATCTCTTACTTGGCGTGCTTTGAATCTCCCCACTACTGCCTGGGCAGGGGGTAGCGTCTATGTAGCATGTGTCCAGAGCAATAGCCTGTAGCCTGGCCCGCCAAGCTGTGAAGCAGAACGTGCAGATCAAAGCAAGGACCTGTGCCCTGATAGGGTGGATATTTAGATATCAGTCAAGTAAAATAAAAAAAGTTGGGATGCCTCATTAGAGTTCTGGGCAAATTTGCCTTGCAAAATCACTGAGTGTAGCTCTGTGCCATATGGCATGATTTATAGGATGCAAGTGTAACCAGGTCCAGGAGCTCCCTTCTTATTTTTAGCACGCAGTCTATTTTCCTTAATCTGTTTTCTTCCTTTTAGGACACCTTTTTCTGGCTCCTACTAATCATTTTTGTGAAAGGAGGATGGTCTCTCAGCCTTTTTTGAAAGCATCTCCTTATTGCTTTAGGACCGCTTACTCATTTTGTAAGGCAAAACATTTGTTAGTCCCATCTTTCAGAAACCTGTTTCTCTCAAACCTTTCACATTCTCCATTCCCAGTGCTTCTATTTCCTCCACACCTAGACCACTAATTCAATACAATGATGTATTTAAAAAGTCGTGGTCCCTTTCTGTCTCTCCTAGCCTGAGGGAAGGCAGCAGATGAGAAGAGCATTAACAAAAGTGGTGTTCAACACAGATGAGATGTTTATCAGGTTGACATCTTTGTAGGTCAGTGAAGAGCAGCATGTAAGATTGCTTGTAGTTGCCATTTGTGTTAGTTTTAGCTCATTTTGAAAACCTTTGCCAGTATTGACAAGATCTCTGTGTTAAGCTTTTGGCTTGCATTCTGAGAAATAAAGGTTATGATCTATTGTCTTGCTGCTTGTGAAAATAGTAGCTCTGAACTGACACCACAGTTTCAAATCAACATTGACTTAATATTCTTACGTGGGGTTTTGTCCCATGTTTCAGTGGTCTTTAGGCTGTAGTTGAAGTTTTGTCTGCTTGTTAAAGTGTGTGCGGGGGCGGGGGGGAGGAACTGACTGAAACAGAACATGTGGATGTAGTTTTTCCTGCTCTAAAAGTCAATGGCTTTAAGTACAGTGATTGCATTTTAAATAGCATAACTACGCTAAAAAAGTAGGGCCAAATTATATTCAGTCTTTGCCAGTATGATTGCTCACACTTGGAAGGATGTCAGAAGTTTCTAAAGCTAGTACAACTGCATCTGCACTTATTTTTATATTGGTAGAGCTACCTTTGAAATAGAGAAAAATGTTAAAGATACAAGTATCAGTAAAGCATGACATTGGCTAGTCCTGTGTGACATAAAGATCCCTTGGATTTTATATGTGTTTTACTGTTTGAGGGGGAAACCTTTTAATTCAGAAAACTTGATGTGTTTTGCTAAACAAAGCTTGATTGCATACTGTTTTCTGTCCTGATTATGTGTGCATGCATCTTGTGAAAGATTTTCATCTCCAGAGGGGACGTTTTTGCACCTTTCAGGATCTCTGCTTCCACTTTGTAATTGTTGTCATTCTCCAAAAATCCATGTGAAAAATGTGTGGGAGGGTTCAAATTTTATTGTAGTCTGATTCTTTAATGTATTTGCTTGTAGCTGCAAGAGGGGGGTGGGTATTAATACACCTTTTTGTCTTAAAATATGTAGATGATGTGTCCCTTAATTGAGGTAATCTTATTGAGCTGCTGTAGGCTTCGTTTCTGTTGATGTGCACTTCTTGACTTTAAACAGTGTGAAGAGTGTCTATGCTGGCAGCATGGAGTCTGTATGGGTTTACTGGAAGATAATGTACCTGAGAAATATACCTGCTATATTTGCCAAGATCCTCCAGGTACAGAAATTTAAGGTTACAGAGCCTTCTTATATAAGTAGTAACTTTATTAGTTTATATATATGTTGCAAAGATTAAACTTCTTTCTTTTGCTCCCCTCGTTGTGTCTGTCATTATAGGTAATTGAGTTCTGTTATACAGAAAGTTTAATTTATGTGAATGTATATGAGTCAATATTGTGGAATACAGCTGGACAGGAATGGAAATGAGTGTTGTACCTGTGGTGACCATCTGTCACGCTTGCCAGTAATAAGGACTGTATGGTCTGGCTATGGAAAATGAATTTAGAAGCACTCAGGAAACTTAAGCAAAGGCTCCTCATGGGCACATCTTATGGGATGTGACTGCAGCTTTCCTCCAACAAGAACCAGGATTACGCATTCTTTAAAATAAGTCGGCAAGAGGCTTGCTGGTTCTCGACAGCCGTGATGTGCTGGTGCTTGTTATGGAAAGGTGCTTGCAATCCATGTATATAAATACAAATATAAATTATCCTGGGTAATGCAGTCGGAGTTGATTAAGCAATACGTTCTCTGCTCCTAACTATGTATTTTAAAATGTCTTAGTCTTATGCAGCAGGTAAAATTACACTTATCATGTGGATCTTTTCTGACTTCCTACTCTATGAATTATAAAGCCTCGCTGAATGTGGAAATGGATGAGGTTTGGGCTTGAGTCCGTGTTCATAAGTTATGAGAAAATGTGATCTCTGTTTGCCTAATCACAAAACCTTTTTGGTTTATATGCATATTTGGATTGTGATCTCTGGTTTTTTTGGCTGTTTAAAACTACCAGGTCTTTGGTAGCTTAACCCATTGATTTCTGTGGTTCGTATACTAATGCTATGCTTACATTCAGTTACCTAAGTAGTAAAATAGGTTAACACATAAGGTTTTTTTTTTTACAGTTATCTTCTGTCCAGGATTTTAACACTCTATTTTCAAGATATTTTGCTTTGATTTGTGTCAATTTGAGTTAGAACTAAAGTGCACATGCACACAAGTTGTGCCATCACACCTGAACGATTCATATTTAGTAAGAATTTTATCAGAATGCTTTTTGGTAAAAACTGATTACAAGTAACACTTTGTTTGCTTCGTTAGTTTTATCACTTATTAACTATTGCTTTGAAGATCCTGAAAAGTTTCAAAAATTATTAATTTTTAAATTATTATTTGGGCTTAATTTTTACTTCTGTCTTGGAAAAGGAAAACATATCCAACTCTTTGACTGCAAAAGTGGCTTCTTAATTTCAGTGAATCTGCTGTTGGCTTGAAATGAGCTAAATGGGCTTTATGAATCTGCAAAGAAGTTGCTTTTAAAATCGAGCATGGCCATTCAGCAAACTCTTATTTAGGAGCTTTCTCCAGTTCAGTGCTTGGACTTGTAACAGCACTGTTCATATTATTGGAAATAGAAGCAAGTTTAGTGTAATTATGCCTAAAACCTGTACCAACTGTCATTTTTAGACAGTTTTTTTTGAGTCAAGTGGGATTTTTGAGATCGCTTAACATTTACCCTTGCTTAAACGTTATCAAGATGCTTATGATGTGACATTCATTTAAGCCATAGACAGCGTACATTGTTGGGTATTGTCTTGTGTCTTCTCTTAAGCCTATACACCTAGAACGAGCACTGTTTGTCTCCAGGTACACTGCTAAGTAAACAATGCCATGGATGGGCTTCAGTTGGATAATCTCAGTGTTGTTAAGATGACCATGGAGTTCTAAAATTCACAGTTTTATTCTTGTGGACTGAACTTCATTTTCTGTCACAGATGGTAGCTTCTCTAACACAAAAATAAACGCGCAGGGGTTAATACAGGTATGTCAGGAATGTCTCCAAAGTGGTTCTGGCCATGCCTAGAAGATCTCTTGCTTGATAGAGCAGAAGTGCCTGAAAAGTTGAGCTGTTAACAGCCTTGAAAATTTGTCCTTCCCTGTGTTGGTTTCTGTGTGAGAGTTTTTGGAGGTCTTGCCTCAAAACATTGAATGCTGTCCTATATAGCCTAGTGGCTGAGTGTGCTTACAAGCACACTCGTTTGCTTTTGCTCCTTTACTGGGACAAAGCGTTAGTATTGAATTTAAGTTTGAAAGTGTCCTTTACGTCCACGGGCGTNTGATATAGAACCCATTTTGCTGCCATTCTATAACTACCATTCAAGAGCATATAAATACCTGTGACCGAGTTCTGCTGATTTCTCGGTACAGCTTCCAAAGAGTTGGTTTGCTTCATTGTGCCAAACTTAATAGCATGGGCAGCAATGCTACCTAATAGGCATGTGGTGCAATCCCTTGTTCTTACTCTGNTTTGGAGGTCTTGCCTCAAAACATTGAATGCTGTCCTATATAGCCTAGTGGCTGAGTGTGCTTACAAGCACACTCGTTTGCTTTTGCTCCTTTACTGGGACAAAGCGTTAGTATTGAATTTAAGTTTGAAAGTGTCCTTTACGTCCACGGGCGTTCGTNTCCGATATTATCTCTCATTTTGTAGGGTCGCTGACTGGGCTGTATATAGGCCAGGGAGTGATGTGGTGTTTCTCAGGGTGCTGAGTTGTCTTCTGAGAACATCTGTTGTAACAATACATTTTTACAGGGTGTGTGTGGGCTTCTGTTGGGGTCTTGGCTTGGAATTTTTTTGTGTTTTTGCAATTTAGCAATCATCTCAAGTTCCATTCTTTCCTGCTAATACCATTTTGCTTGGCCTCTTAACTTACTTTTACTGATGCATTTATCACATTTAACATAATTTCATTTCAGCTGTTGTTGATATTCCAACCTTTTAAGCTAGAAATAGCATTATTAATAGCCTGACTTAGGCAAGTTCTCCATTAGAACCTCATCACTGATTCCTTTAAAATTTACTTTTGAATGACTGCACTAATGTGTATGATGCTTAAATCAAGACCACTAGAAAAGGGAAGTTCACTGCCTTTTGCTGCATTTTTCTGTCTGCAGAGAGCTATATTCAAACTGTAGCTTTAGTTACAACCATGGTTACTAGACAGTGTGATACCCTGCTAAAAATACACTTTTCTCTGTGCATCAGCTGCAATTACTTGTTGTGGATGTCCTTTGATGGAATTTGGGGTCTGAATGCTTTTACAATCAGGCAGAGATTTTTTTGACTGAGGTTATCATCTCACTTCCCAGTTAAGTTCTTCATGTCTTCAGGGTATTGTCTGCTGTTATAGGATCTTTATTGGTACTGTTGATAAGAAAAATAAGCTGTTGCAAGACTTTGAGATAATCAGAATTACTACCAGTAATGTTAACATGCCATAGTTAATGCTTCATTTTAACACACTCATTACTGTTGCTTTAGGTCAGAGGTCCAGCTTAAAGTACTGGTATGAGAAGGAGTGGTTAAGTAATGGTCACATGCATGGCTTAGCATTTTTGGAAGAAAATTATTCCCACCAGAATGCCAAGAAGATAGTAGCCACTCACCAACTTCTTGGCGATGTACAGAGAGTGATAGAAGTACTGCATGGACTGCAGCTGAAGATGAGCATATTACAGTAAGCAGTATTTAAGTATCAGTTGGCATGTTCTCAATGTGAATTAGATTTCAAATAGTAGAAAAATAACCAGAAATTCAGACTTATTTTTGTGCTGCTTTGTGGGTATATAACAACATAGTTTGAATTGCTAATGTGATCTTGGAAAAGGACTTGACTGTTTAAAAACTATTTAAGTGTGTTGAGGAGTGTAAATTGACTATGTGTGTAGAAGGGTTGGGA
>WAAD01027809.1:43926-124954 GCA_013389945.1 Fregata magnificens
ATAACATATATACACGTAGCTTTTATTTCATGCATATGTAAGCTGTAATTTATGTTCTTAACTTCTCTATCAAATCAATTGAGATTTGCTTTATGTTTCCCAGAAAAGCATGTATTTCCATTCTTTTAGGAGCCTTTTTCTAAATCCTGTTATATTTCAGCAGAATGATGAAAAAAATAGGGGAGTAGAATCAACACTGCTGACAGTGTAGTCAAGTTTTATAAGTGGTGGTAATGTTTTTTTCTAGATGCTTGGACGAAAGTTTTAGTGGAATTGAGATTAGATTCCTTCACGGAAAATGCCTTCTCACTGCAGAATCATTTGCTCTTGATTTGATTACTGTCGTGTTAAAAATGGCTTTAATGTTCCCTAGGATGCACAGATGAAGTGCAGTATCTTCCAGCTGGAAGTTGGCAGGAAGCTAGCTACGTGTATATATGTTATCTTTTGGAAATCAGATGCTTGTGAAGTGCAAAGAACAGGTCTTAGCAAAATACCTATAAAACGCATCTGTGTTTAGATCCTCTTGCCCAGACTGCCTTAATAGTTGTGTATGATCTCTTCTCTGTGTCTCTCTATCCTCCACTAGCCTAAGATTAGTTGAGCAATTAGCTTAGATAACCAATTCTGTTTAACTGTAATAAATATTAATGTGTGTATTTCTGCTAGGTAAGAGAGTCTGTCTCTAAGAAAGTCTCTCCAGAGGAAGCTATTGAAATGAAACTGCTGGAAAAAGACAAAGAAGGAGTTGTGAACTCACAGCTGCAGTGGCAGCTTAATCTTCTAGCTCACGTGGAATCTCTGCAAGATGAAGTCATACACAGAATGGATTTCATTGAGAAGGAGCTAGATGGTAGGTAACACTTTTCTATTTCAAAATTTAACTGTATTTAACTGAACTACCTGTTCAAAACATGTTAACTTGAATTTTACTTCTGCAGACCTACAGAGACATGAGCATTGCTTTGTCAGGTTTACTGCATTTACTAACAGAAAATAGACATGCTGCTCATGTTGGGGGGGTGGATTTTAAAACAAAGATCAAATTAAAACTGAGCAGAATTTTATAGAAAAAATTCTGGTTAGATCACCTGTAAATACTTGCATCAGAGGATGTAGTGGAATATCTTCCATGTCTCTCTGCTTTCAGGTTTTTGTCATTTTTCCATAGCGCTTCTGTGTATCTGAACTTCCCTGGTTTTCAGGGGCTTGCTGGCTGTTTCAGCCTATTCTAGGTGGCCTGTGGTGCACAAGGCTCTTATCTTTTCCTATCTCTTCCAAATTCTTCACTTAAATGTCTCTTGAAACTTGTTTTCCTAGTAATGGAAAACTTGGAAAACCTTTTTGTGTTACATTAAACAGTCCAGGATAGTTCTTTCTCTTAACATCTCCAAGTGTGACCATTGGTTGTATAGTGGTTACAGCAGCAGCTTTTCTTGCACGGGTATTGGGAATCTAACCTTTGCCAGAGTAGGAGTCCTCTCTTTGTAGTTCAGTAAGGTACTGAAAAGTTGAACAACTAAAGGAGTATTCAGGTAATGAAGATCAATCAAGGCCTGTAATCATAATGCCTGTTTCATAAATGAAGTCAGGCTTTTTGTATCTGCTGCTGAGCTGGAGGGCTGCTCAGAGCATTGCTATTCTGATCAAGAATTTTCTTGCTTCAAGGCTGGATGTGTCAATAATTGGGTAATGCCCACTAGTTCTTCAGCAGATATTGCCCTTAGGTTAAACTAGACTGTAACCTAGTTAGTGGCAATGGCCACTGCTGCTTCTCTTGGCAGATGTATTCTCTCTTCAAGGTTTCAGTCGCCTTCTGCGATACTGTCCTGTCCCCTCAGCTCATCATAGTTCAACATGACCACCTTTCTTGTGGTCGTATTACATTGTCGCCTGAGTTGTCTTTGGTCAGTAGTATGTCTGGTTCTCGTTTCTTGCCGAGAAGCTTTAGAGCAGGAATTCATTTCCTTTGTGCAGTAGTCTGCTCTTTGTGCTTTTGCATTTCATCCCCATTTTCTGTTACCCGGTTCTTTCTGTCTTGGCCAATTGTATTCTGTATTGACAACAAACTTCTTTCATTAGCATAGTCCTCTTCTTTTAGGATCTTTAATGAAAATACCGTGTAATTGCATCTAATGCTGATCTTAAAGGTATTCTGATGGTATAAACTTTCCGTATTGCAGTGTCCTTGCTCTGGAATTGATACAGATCAGAGGAAGTTTGGCGCCAGGTTTCACAATATCTGGTCCTGAGTTTTCCTTCCCTGCTTTGTCCTAGGAATGTCTGCTTTTTTCTGCAAAGATTGGTGTGAGGAGCCTGGTTTTCTGATTTCTCAAATCCCATGTGTTAAAAATATTGCCCACCACTCTCTCAAGATTCACAAAAGATTTAAAGAATTCCTGTTTTGTGACTTAAAGTGGTCTATTTGCCGAGAACTGGAATGGTGACAGTTTTGTTTTTCTTTGCAGTTTTGGAGAGTTGGCTGGATTATACAGGAGAACTGGAACCACCAGAACCACTAGCTCGACTCCCACAACTCAAACATTGTATAAAGCAGCTTATAACGGACTTAGGCAAAGTGCAACAGATTGCACTTTGCTGCTCAACGTGAGACTAGAAGATGTTGGAGACTGTTACTGAGTGCAAAGTTGGAGCATCTGATGTGAACAGCTCTGTATATTTAAATGAAATTAGCATGCTGGTTGCATGTGATGCAGATTGACTTCAGGGATTTGTGAAGAAGTGCTGTTCAAAGAACAGCAAAAAGGTTATTTTATCTCATAATTTCAGGTTGTTTAGGCAATTAAAACGATATGGAAGAGGTCATACTGTTGTCTTCAGAGGTTGGGTGTTGGTTGATAAATTACACTTAAATTTTCACTCCTTACAAGTTGTTCATTGAAATGGTAGACTTTTTTGTAATTAAATTGACTAAAAATTGTGCCACTGAAGAACAGAGTTCTAAGAGCCAAAAATGTTTAGTTGACAGAGGTTGTAAATAACTTTGCATAGTTTAAGTGACTTGTGTCATGTTTTATTCCTTCTGGTTTATGCATAATAGCACACAGTATTTAATCATTAGGAAATGTTATAACAGTTTTCAGACTTAGTAAGTATGAATGTCCAGCTCTTAACTATAAACTGTTATGTGGAGGTTTGCAAGTAACAGTGGCCTAAACCCCACTTCTATTACGTTAAATAATGTAGCAGAAGGTCACAGGTGGATTGCACTTATTTTCAGAATAAATGATTGTTTTCCATATTTATCCTGTCACTATCACAAGACTTGGTACTGGGGAAACCCATGAGCGTTGTGTTTATGTGCGTTCTTGAGCTCTTAAATACGGCCATACTGTGCCTCCTGAAGCAGTGCTGGTGGGACACCCTTGCTGCGGCAGTATGAAATACTGCCGGGAAAAGACTGGAGATGCGCTCGGAGTTCCAGACTTCAAGGTCTGTAATGGACGTTACGTAGTTTTCTACCCGTTTGTTAATAATTGCCATTCCGGTTCTATTTTGAAATGTAGACTTTTTTCAATACTCTGAACGTGTTCATTGTAAAGACTTACTCTATGAATGTGTGGTTTTGGGAATCAGTTTATTTTATATTTGTGTAAATAAAGCCTCAAGATCTATGCATGAGGTACTGTCCTCGCAGACAGTGAGTGGGTTATTATCTTAAACGGTGTATGTTCACAAAGTCCCTTTTTATACCTTCAGTTTTAATTTTCTGGTTTGTATTACTTGAGAGCAAGGTGAAAATGCTGCTTATGTTCAAGTCACATGATACAGTACCTTTGGAATGTTGGTGTATTGTCAGTATTTGAGACGTTAAAAGTCTTTTCAGCTGCAGTTCGTAGCTCCGTAAGTAACGGCTGTGACTTTAGTTTTCCTTCCGAAACATTGCTGAGTTAAGTTCACTGTGGAAAATGGGAAGCTGCTTTTGCAGTGAGAGGGTGTCCTTAAAAAGCTGGATTTGTTACCTTGATTTATTGTGTGTGATGGTACCACCAAAGGGTAAAATTTTAAGCACAGTTGTAATTGAAAGGCCCATAACTGTAAATTACTGATTTTGGGTATGAATCTGTAATGTTTGTATACTGCAAAGAATAATGCAAACTTGAAATATCCAATATTACTGTAGGAGTTAACGGTATCTACACAGTGAATAGTTTATTTCCTTCAAAAAAAACAAAATAATTAGGCTACTCTAGGTAGTAACTCAGGCTTTTGTGCCAAGGCTCATTTCAGGGAATAACTTGTCTCACAGTTTCATAGTACTAGTTGGTATATAGTGAATACAACATATGTACAGCAGAAAAATAAACTTATTTTTCTGTAACACAATTGGAATAAAGCTTACATGATATATAAGAATCACTTTGCTCTCTGAAGACGAGACCAATGCTTATACCTTGTCTCATTCCTGTTAATGACACCTGAATTCATGTATACTGTGTAGCTCTAGAACAGGCGGCAGTAACCAGACAACCAGAACAGCATCAGAAGGAGCACAACTGTGAAGGTTTTTGGGTTTTTTCAGGCGAGATCAACCCTGGTTGAAATCTGTAAAGCAAACACTCCGACTGGGCATCTCTCAAAGAACATAGCTGCGTTGCTAACAAGTCAGCTGTGCTTGCAGTTTGAGGGTGTGAAAGCAGTTAAATTCCTGAGCAGACTTTTCACTCCAGAGTGGAACTTTTCCTTCCCAAGCAATTGCTTTGTGTGTTCATTGTACGTTTTTACTTTGCCAGTTTATTTTTGCTCAGGGCAGTACTTAAGATTTGGAAGAAAAGGTGGTTCTGATGGGTGAATCGGATGGCAGATACTGGAGACTTGTTTTCCTTTAGTAGAGCTAGGGAAGCCCTTGCAGATAAAGACTGAAAATATTTATTTAAAATAGAGTAGCATTTCTCACGTTCAGGAAAGATTCTTTATTGTGCTCTGCTTGGATTCATTTTTGTCCCTGTTTTTGCAAGTTTCCACATTGTTATTTCTTAGTCTGGACCAACTGCTCGGTCTGGCAGGTCACTTTTTTTCTTTAAATCACTGGTAAGTGAATGCAACGTGGAGCCTTGATGAAATGAGCAAACATTGCACTGTGGATACATAAGTATATTTGTCTTTGTTTATGCACTATTAGAACCGAGGGCGCTGTATATAGGATTTTGCTTTGGAGCAATATTTGCAAAACTTGAAAACTTCTGTATCTTGGTGTTTGGAATAAATAAATAGGTTTTTGTTGGTTAAGTCTTAGTAAAGTCTTTGTTTCAGTTAATGATTATTCAATAAAATAATTTTGGACCTTTTTTCTTCACACAGTATTGAAATGCAGGTACTGTAGTTTGACAGGATATAGATATTAACTGTTCCTAAAGTATGGAAATGATTGTTTTCCAGATCTGTCTCATACAAATATTCTTAATAGGTAAACCATTATGTATTGTTTTATGTTGGATATTGTTTTAGCAAGGAGCTTGCACTTTTTATTCCCAAATCCTGATACATGTAATATATCAGGACCTAGTGTATGTAATCTGACCCTAATTTTTGTTGCTATTTCGACGAATAGCCTGCCAGGGCTGCTGCTGAGCACTTGGCAGTGTTGATGAGAGAGGGGCAGCTGGCTCATCCCTCCAATGATTCATTTCACGAAAGACTCGAGCGTTGCAGGTAGGAAGCTGCTCTGACCAGAGCAGCGCAGCACTGCAGCATCTGGGAGTGTGTGTGTGTGTGTGTGTGTGACTTCCATGCTAGGAGGCAAGTGTGAGGCTCGTTTCAAGAGTGCAGAGACCTGAAGGCGTAGCTTCCCTGAACATTTCCTAAGACCAGGTGAATTAGGACAAGTGCTGTCAACTGTACAGTGCAAACTGCATAGAGGAAAAACATGTAATTTCTATACAGTTTTCAGGTGGAAATGTCTTTTGCCCATGTAGCAGCGGGCTAGCAGTTGAGTTTCAGGAAGGTTTGGGAGGGTTGTGCTGGAAGGGAACAACATGTGGGTGCTGCGCCTGTGACGTTCCCCTGAAGGCTGCTGTCGTGCTTCTGGGCCGCAGCAGCAAGCTTGGTGTAGAACCTGCGTGTTTACTGTGTGAGGGAGTGCTGCTTTAGCATTAATGCAAAGGAAGGAGCTTTTGATGTGTTTGAACAATCTATACAGAGAAAATGCATACGCATGGGAAGGGGAGAAGTTAGGAAGTGCTGGAGAGGAAAGTACCTGGCACAGGGTGTGCCTGAAGGCAGGGGCAGGCATCGATGTGCCTTCAGATGCATTTCTGGTTCCATCTCTTCCCCTCTCAGTTTCCCCAGAAGGAGGAAAACAAGTTTATTCCCTTGTCCTAACAAGTTGCCCCTCCTAATTTCATTCTCAAAACAAGATTCCTGTAAAACGCGTGGAATTTTAAGGCCAGAGGATGCATCATTCTGCTAGAGCCCAGCTTGTGAAGCCTGGAGAAACTTCTGCCACTGATGGCAGACCCAGGCCTGTGTTTCATGGTTCAAACAAATCATGTGGCTTTTGCTGGTCACTTAAATGTCAAAATCAGGTTTTGAAGATGTGATCCGAATTTGAAATAACTTGCTGAACTGTGTCCTGTGGTTAGCCCTGTTTCTGGGAATGTGAGCCCTCTGCTCGGAGCTTGTCCAAGCTCCCTGTTTTACTTGCTTCATCTTAAGATTCTTGTAGGGGCAGACTCACATCGGGAGGCAGTTGCTAAGTCATCTGTCAGCCTTCATGTGGGTAGATTCACCTTGAAGTTCCTCAGCCTAAGAAATCTGACACAACCGTTTTACTATTCTTACTGTTACTTGACCAAAATACGATCTCTTCTAACTACCTGATCTACTGTTGATCGTCCTCCAGACCGTGGGTCTCGTTCGTGCTCATTTGGATGCTAGAGTCTCATCCCTGCTCCTGCAGCACTGGCACTTCAGGCGTTCGTGACTGATACTTGGTCTGGTTTTTCCAATGGTGGCGTTGAGCACCTCAAGCTGTTCCAGTTGTTTAGAAGAGTATTTCATATCTTCGTACTAATCCTTCAGTATTTGCACAGCAACTCATTTGTGAAGGGAAAAAATTACCTACAGCTCTTCTCTGGTTGATACCTGCCACAGCTAACCAAAAAAAGTCCATTTCAAATAGGCAAGTAGTTAAAACAGAAAATACCAAGGGTTTTTTTCCTATTAGAACATACCTGCAGACAGCAAAACTGAGAGCAAAACAACAAAAAAGCTGGAATTCATCATATATTGCCTGCAGGGTGTTTCTGCTGGTGGTGCTTGTGTGCCATCGAGGTGTTCGGTCAGTAAAGGCTGAATGATGACACAGTCTTGTTGGTTAACGCTCCGCACCAAGTTTTTAGGGACGGCCTGGGCCCTGTTTCCTATCGTTGAGGGATGTGGGGTGCATTGGGCTCAGGAGGAGAAGAGGAGCTGCGTGCACCCCCTGAGCTTTCAAACTGGTGGTTTTAAATTACATGCACTGTTGCAAGGGACACCAAGGGAAGGACCCACTCGTGAAGTGGTAGGTTTCTGTGCCCTTGTGTGTCATTTGGAGTACTGGTTTGCTGCATGCTACGCTGAATCAGGCTCCAGAAAGGGCTGTGTCCTCTGAATAGAGGTCCAAAGCTCCTGGAGATACTCTGGCTATTTTGCAGCTCCTCCAAATACCTTCAGATGTCCTTTTGATCCCAGCAAATGCCTGGTGGCTGCTTTTGTGAAAGAGGTGCTCAAACAGTTTGGTTTCAGGTGGGTGAGGGGGCAGAGCATAGGCTTGTATGGCACGGTTACACCTCTGGATGTCACTAAGTACTTGTCACTTCAGAGGAAGTTGGTGACAAAGTTGTCGGAGGAGGTCAGTGCTGTCTGTAGTATGGCTGATCTGGCCAACGTGGCCACACTTCTGCAAGCTTGGTGTGCCCGACACACAGCCGAGAGCATCCAAGAAGTTCCTCTTCCCGTGAGTGTCCTGGGCCCTCGGAGCACCTCTGGTGGGGACGGGCGGCAGCCCCTCTCCCCGCTGGGTCTGCACAGCTGCCCACCCCTGGGTGGCTGAGGCAGCTGGCACGTCCTCTGCTGCCCTGGCACCGGTGGGTCTCTGCAGGGCTTGTTCTGTTCCTTCACAGCCTTTGGCGTCCCAGTCCTGCGCTGCCTGGGACAGCAGCCCTGCAGCCCCCGCCTGCCCCCTCTGCCCCCCCAGCTGCTGCTGGGAGGAGGCATCAGGACCTGCGCTCTGCCTCTTCCAGCTGTTAAAAAAACTGGTTTGGCATCTGGCTTTGTGCCTGTGATGTGAACTGGGGCTGCAGTGTTTCACAGTGGGAGGCAGGGAGCGGGGATGGCAGCCCCCTGGGCTGGGCGCCCCGGGATCCCCCCAGCAGCAGCCTCCGCTGCCGGGGCTGCCAGGGCCCTGCTCTTCTGGGGGGCTGGGAAGGTGTTTCCCAGCGCGTGTGAAGCGTGCCCAGCAAAAGGAGCTTTTGGGGCTGGGAATGAGGAGGGCTGGGGAAGGATTCAGATAGGCTTTCCGACCACCTATTTCCCATCTTGCCAGTCACCAGGATACAGATACCAGAGAAGCAGTTTCTTGACTGTGGCT
Organism: Fregata magnificens; assembly: GCA_013389945.1. NCBI lineage: Eukaryota > Metazoa > Chordata > Aves > Suliformes > Fregatidae > Fregata > Fregata magnificens. The sequence continues at coordinate 52,517 of WAAD01027809.1, forward strand.
GCCTCCAGCCTGAAGTAGAACCATGACTGTGCTCTAAAAGCATCCAACAACCCAAGAGCTGGCCTTTGTTCACACAATGTGAAGGTTACCCGCAAGGTTAGGAAGGAACCCACAAGGTTAAGGGCAAAAATAAGGGAAGCAAAACCCTCTGAGCTGCCTTGGGGGCCCCAGGGGTGACGGCGGCAGGCTCAGCTGGCTGCGGGGCAAGGTCAAGGCTGAGGGACAAACCCTGACCTGGGCCCTGTGTCGAAAAGACGCCTGGGGTGGAGGCTGGTGGCTGAGCAGGTGTGTAAAGCTGTGTGGAAGGAAATGAGAAAGCGACAGTGGGTTTGCAAGAGCAAGCTCGTCAGACATGAAAATGAAGAGGAGATTCGAGCATGTCAGAGGCAGGAAACCTGCAGATAAGGGGGCTCCTGCTGCCGCAGCCTCTAGGTGCAGGGGAAAGGAAGGAAAGGATGTCAACACGCAGTGAAATTGCTTCTGCACCGGTTTTCACTGCAGAGGAAGCTTCAGGCACTTTCTCCAGGCCGTGCTTTGTTGATAAGGGGCTGTTGGCAGCAAAGGCTCAGGTGTGTTGCTGTTCTGAGGTATTTCTGCTGCTTTTAAGGCCCTCTCTAGCCCAGAGGTGTAGCTTAGATCGGGGTTGGACACAAGTATTTGCATTTTGCCATTTTAGATCACCTGGTCTTGGCATGGACTCATTTCTTTCTCCATTGCTCCTAGAACAGCAGTTCTGATGTTAAACATTTTTAAACCTCTAGAGCTCATTAATTTGCTCTAAGTGAGTTGGCCAAGGACCAGACTTGACCTACGGCCGTCGACTTGCCCCAGGTTGGGGAAAGCTGGCGCCAGGGCTGGGGCGACGGCTGCAGCAGGAGCGGAACCCCCCAGGCTGTGGTGGGTGGAAACCTGCCCCACGGTTGCAGCTGGCAGTTCACGATTTATTCACAAACCCTCAGCTGTGACCGAGATACCCTTTAATTAAGATATTATAAATGGTTATTGCTGCATGTCCAGCAGGATCCTGTTTTATGGACTTTAAACCCAGTACAATCCATGTATTAAAAAGTTTAAAAATCAGGTACTTTGGGTGCAGTAAGAGGCTGATTTCCTCCCGGCTGCTGCTCTGCTGGTCCCAGCAAGCAGAGGGGTGAGTTATGGGTGGGTGAGAGCACGAGGGTCCGCAGCTGCTGCTCACAGGCCCTGTCCCGCACGGACACCCCACCCCAAAAAAGTTTGTGCGTGAACTTGAGGCGTCTGACTGCATCGGGCTGTTCCCCCACCTGGGCCAGGCTTCGGCTTGCTGGGCATTTGCATCCCATTTCCCTGCTGCTGTGGGAGCGCAGATGTGGCGGGGCCCCGTTGCAGCCCGTGGGGCCGGCGGGGCTCCTTCTATGTACGGCCTCTGCCTTCTCCTCCCACGGGTGCTGGGTGGTGCTCGGGGTGCTCCAACATCACATCCCAAGGCGCTGGGCTTTGGGGAGGATGGGCCCTTGGGCAGCCCCTTCCTCCAGCATCGGTGCCCGCCCGTCCCCAGCTTGGTCTCAGCTGTCCCATCTCCAGGCCAGCGGCCCCTGGGTGCCCAGCTCCCATGGCATCAACGAACGATCCCAGCTGAAACCAGACGAACGCTGTAACGAGGGCCGGGCGTCCGCCGTGGGGCTGTGGCCAAGTGGCACCCTGCCCTCAGCTGCTCTTCGCCCCCTTCCCTGCGGGGCCCTGCTTGGGGGCGGCCGTCTCTGTCAGGAGGAGGTAGGAGCTGATGGCTTCCCGCAGGCCCAGGCTGATGGGAGAGTCCTCCTCCTCCGGTGGGGACGCGGCCTCTGAGAACAGGAGGGAGCTGGGCAAGGGCAGACAGGGCAGTCAGCGGGCAGCCCCCAGACCTCCGAATGTCTGGCGGGGACGGTGAGGGGAGCCCCAGCCCCTTCCCTGGCCATCCCTACCTGTCGATCCTGTCCCAGTTGAGTGATGGCTTCTTCACGACAGTGGGCATGGCGGGGACCGGGGCCATCCTCACCCCTTCCATGGAACAGGGCTCCCTGAGGGGGCAGCACAGCCCCTCTCCGAATTCTGGGCAGGGAGCCGGCAGCGTCAGCAGGGTGCCCCCCACCTGCACCCCAACCCCGGGGGCACCTGGGTGGGTGGGGGACCGGCCGCTGCCTTTCCCCCCCTCCCTCCCTGCAGGGTGCAGGACATCTCCCCACACACAGACTGGAGGTGCTGCGGGGCTGGGGGGCTGTTACCAGAGTAGTGGTCCACCAGCTCGTGCAGGCTGGGGAAGGTGAGCCGGGGCGAGATGTAGAGCCAGCCGTTCTCCAAGCGGTGGATGCGGTAGTGTGTCACCGAGTCCCAGGAGGCGCGCTCGCTGCGGCGCACCGATAGTGAGTAGCAGCCTGCCGGGGCACGGGGTGAGGGACACATGGCCGGGCTGCCGTGGGCACCCACCCTGCTCAGCCCCGCTGCCCTGCACTGTGCGGATTTTTACCACCCCCCGGGGGTGGCCAGCAGCACCTTTCTCCCCATGGGGCTGCGTGGCTGCGAGCATCCTGTGCCAGCCCCATGCCATGAGCGCCTCCAAACTGGAGGATGTGGGGGTGCCAGGACATGGGCTCATGCCTGCCATGTCCCGTGCGCCCTCAGCATCGGGTGCTGTGGCTCTGCGCCCAAGTCTCCGCTTTCAGGTGCCGTGCAGGGATGGGCCATCCCCAGCCCCACAGCCCCCTCGGTGCCCAGGCAGCCGTGGGGCCATGCAGCGCTGCGCTCGTGCATCAGCCACGTGCACTGGGGCACCCAGCAGGATCTCCTCGCAGGGTCCCCTCAGCACCGCGTTGTGATGGGAGCCCCGTTTCATTTCAGAGGCTGAGCCTTTTTACTTCTCTGCTTAACCAAAAGCTGCAGGAAGGCTGCTGGTGGTTTTTTACTTTTGAGGTCCCGTGGCAGAGGCAGAGGCTCAGCACGAAGACAGGAGCAGCGGTGCCAGGAAACCACTGTGCGGGCCAGGCTGTTGCCACCAGGTGCGAGCAATGGAGGATCAGCCCCACTGGGGCCCCACTCATGCTCTCGGCACCCCAGTGGGGACGGCTGGGAGGGGGTGCAGGAGACGGGGCCTGAGGGCTCTCACCTCGCCTGGTCTGGCTCTCCCGTATCAGGAAAGACCCGCTGCAGTTGCCTGGCCGGAGCAGCAGCTCCTCCGCCTTCTGCCGACTGACGCCCTCGTACAGCCACCTGCGCAGGCAGTGGGCACTGGCAGAGCCTTTCCCGGCTGCGCAGGGACACCCAGTGCCCCATGGCCCATCCTGCCCTGGCCGGGGCGGAGGGGACAGCTTGCGGGTGCAGCAGCGCACGTCCTGGGGACACCGTGCCACGCCGTGCCGCCTCCCCAAGCCCCAGTGCTGCCCCACGGCCCAGGGAGAGAAATGGGGCAGGACATTCTGGCATGGTGGCGGGGGTTTGGCTAGGCTCTCTGCGGTGGGGCCGTGTCCCCTGGAATGGACCCTTCCCAGCATTTACCTGTGCCTGACCTTGGCCACACAGCTGCTGGGGATGTGGCACTCCTTGCCGGACACCTCGGATGCCACCAGCCACCACTCTCCGTCCCTGTGGGGAAGGGGGATGAGCCATCCTGAGGAGCCGAGGCTGCTGGGCGCAGGGAGGGGACCCCCAGGATGGGTGCCACCATCATGGCCCCGCAGGCTGCACACTGGTTGGGAGTGCCCGCTCAGTGTGGGGACTCACTCAGAGAGGACACGGAGCTGCTCCCCCATCCGCAGGACAGCGGCCGACCCCGCGCCAGAGGGGAAGTCGCAGAGGGCCAGGAAGTCACTGGGGGCTGCAGGGAAGGTGAAGGGGCTCAGAGCTGCCCCAGCACCACCCAGCCCCAGCTGGGGCAGGAGGACCATGCACACCGGGGGATGCTGGCCAAGCTGGCAGCTGCCAGGCACTTACCTGCCTGCGTGGGCAGCGGGGGCTGCATGGTGTCAGCACCCACGGGTGGGCTGCTGAGCGGCTTCTCCCGGCTGGGCAGGTTCCCCATCCCTCAGGGTCAACACACACCTCTGGCCCCTGGCCTCGGCTGCTGCCAGCTGGGAGGGAAGGAGAAGCTCAGACCTGGCGCCAGCAGCACCGTGGGCCCTGGGCAGAGGGGTCGGCCCCCTCTATAGAGCCACCAGCCCCATGGCATGGCCGTGTTGGGATGCAGGCTCGTGGGTCGCAGTCATCCGCCCTGTGCCCCGGGGCAGGGCATTGCCGTGGGGTGATGCCAGCGCGGCAGCTCCCAAGAAAGGCAGGGCCAGGGTTTGAGGAAACCGCCTCCCCGCCCCCCCGGAGTGTGTCTGGGGCCTCACGGCCACAGCTGGGGCGATCTGGGGGCCCTCCCCATCCACATCCCCATGGCGGGCTGCTACTGGCCGTGCTCACCCTCTGGGTGCTGCCATCCCGCCCCAGCCCAGTGGCCCCTGTTGCGTGGGGCACCCCGTCCCAATGCCCCCCCGGTCTGAGCTCTCCCTTTAGCGAACCCCACTTACCTGCCTCTCGCTGCGGTCACCATTGTGCGGGAGTTGTCAGGGCTGGGCGGGCATCAGCCGGGCTCTTCCCCGCAGGGTGCTGCTCCAGTGCGGTGGGTCCCCAGGGCACCCAGGTTGCAGGGGGTCCCGCTGGTGCGGTGGGTCTCCCTTGTGCAGGGCAATCCCCGCCCTCGCAGGACTCGTCCCTCTGCTCTAGGGCTGAGAGTTTTCAGGTGCCGGAGCCGGGGCTGCGGGCTGCCGCTGTTTCCTGTGACGTGTGTGCGCACCAGAGCGGGGCTGTCTTTTCTCACTCAGCCAACAAGTTGCTCAGCTGTGCCCGTCGGGGACCTCGGTGTGGGGCACAAGGCCTAAGAAAATCCCTGAGGGCACTCGAGGCACTACGGTCATAGCATGGGATTTGGGGAAGGGTAAGAGGGAGGGCTGGGCGGCAGGTGAGTGCGGGAGCAGAGCCAACTCCAGGACATGGAGGTTGAAGCTGGACAAGTGCCATCCCCAGCCAGGACAAACCACGGGAGGGCCCAGGGTGCCTCCTCGGCGTGGCGGCTGCTGCTGCCCAGAGCTGCTCCCTGCAGCACCAGGGCCACGCACGGCCCTCGGGATGGTGTGCGGTGCTGGCCGTGGCGCGGGGAGTGGGATGCTGGCACGGCCATGCGTGGCTGCCTCCCCAGCACAACGCTGCTCCACGCCCAGTGCCTGGCTGGGTGTTGTGTGGGAGCAGCCACAGCCCCAGCTTCTTACCTGCCCCATCCTCAGTCCCAGCCCCAGCCCTACACCCCCATCCTCATCCCAATCCCCACCCAGCACCAGCCTCCACCCAGCCAAGTGCCAGCAGCCGCCCCGGCGTGGGACATCCCTCTGACCATTTCCCAAAAATGTGTGTGGGTATTTCACGTTTCAAACCAAACACCATCTGGCTCAGCCAGCACCCCCCTGCCCCCCACTCCCCGGAGGTCAGGACCCTCTGATCCACACCCCCGGCAAGGAAAGGCCTTGGGGTTTGCTCTCGGCAGCTTCTGTGCTGCCATCCTGGGCCGGGACAGGCCATGCCGTGCTGGTGCTCATGGGCCGGCTGTGCGGCACTGTCCCCCCGTGCTTCCTGCCCATGCCCCCTCCGTGCGGCTGCTCGGCAGCCTCCTGCCCCAGCCACGCTGCTGTGGCTGAACATCCTGCTGCTATTTATGCTGTGCCCTTGAAAGTTTCTGGTCAGTCACAAACCGCTGTGATGGTGTGAAATGCGCATGGAAAAGAGCTCTTTACGAAAGCAGCCACCTGCCGGGGCCTCGTGCGGCTGTTGGGGTTCAGGTGCCCGTGAGCCTGCTCTGAGCTCGGGCACTGCTGGCTTGCAAAGGGGTTGGTTATGTTTGGGAGAAGATTCATTTGCTCCTGGAACTAGTGGTGAAGCCCCACTGGGGTCCCCGGGGTTGTAAGGGACAGCCCTTGGCGTGCCACAACCTGTCCCAGATGCAGCTCAGCTCCCGCGAGCCCAGCTCTGTGCTGCCCAGCACCTTCTTGGGTTAGTGCTGGTGAATAAAACGGGGCCCCCAGTCACCCCCTCCCCAGCCTGGACAGTGGGGCTGGGCAAAGGGGCTTTACCTTAACGCACGGGTGGGAATGTGGCACACACAGCTGGCAAAAGCATAACCATGGGCTTCTCTGGCAGCAGGATGCCCCCTGCCCCTTGCTGGGCAACCCGTGCCACAAGTGGGCAAGGGCGGCAGTAATGTGCCGGCTTACGTGCCTCGGATCCAACGGAGAGGGACAAGGCTCCAAGCAAAGCAAGCCACAGCAACCACCCCTGCAGGTTGTTTCAGGAGTTAAGATCAAGTAACGGAGTCCTGGGGGGAAGGAGCCCCTGAGGTCCCCAGTCCTGCTTCCTCCTCAATGTGTGACTGACACCAGCTTGGCTGTGGCTCCATCTTGAAAACCGCCGAGGATGGACATCCCTCCCATCTCATCCCACCACTGAACCATCCTCCTGGGTTAAGAACAAGGAAAAATCCCAATACCAGTTCTGAGCCTCCCAAAGCAAAATTTTTGGCTGTTACTCCTCGCAGCATCACCTGGCACCGCCAAGAAGTGTTTGACTCCATTGCCTTCCACCAAGGAGCATGTCCAGTTGTGAGCGCGCAGCGTGCTCCAGCCTGGGCATGGGCTGCCCGCGGCCGCAGCTGGGGCCATGGGGCTGGGGTCGGCAGAGCAAAGCTGCCTTCTCGCAAGGACCGTGGTTTTCTGCGTAACGTACAGCACCTTCCAGCACAAGAGGCACCGCAGCCGAGTGGCCGCCTGGCAGAAACCTCAGCCCATGGCTGTGAGAAGTGTTTTTCTGCCAGTGACTTGGAGAAACCTTCAGCAGAGCTGAGCTCAGCAAGACTAACCCTGTGCTGCTGAAGAAAAGGATGCACACTTTTACTGATACAAAGACTTGGGAGCTTGGGCTGGGAGTGCTCCTGAAAGAGCTTGTCCCAAGGTTTTGAGCAACTGGGAGTTCAGTCCTAAGGGTGTGGGAGAGCTGGAAAGAGCCGGCTCCATCCGCCTGCCCACCCCCTGCTGAGCCCCCTCCCCAGCCACGCCAACTCCAGCCAGAAGAAAGAGGTCTAGGAAACACTCCGGTATTTCACAGGGACCGACTCCAACCTCAGTGCTGCCCCTCGAGGTGTGGAAATGCATGACCGTGTCCCCCCGGCCGACGCGTGTCCAGCTCACACCCTAGCAGCTAGCGGGACCAGCGCCGCTGTGGTTCGGGATCCCAGCCCAAGGAAGCCTGTCCCGAGCTCAAGCTCTGCTCCTGGATTTGGTTGGCATTGCTCTTACCACCCAAAGAAACATTTTGTCCTTTATTAAACTCATTTCTGAACTTGCATTTAGCTTTGATTTTTGTATTTTTACCAGGAAAAGTACTTGCTTATGTGAAAACAAGTTTACTTTTTCCAGTTATCCTTGGGGTAACAAAATATATGACAACCCTCACCACAAATCTTGCCTTGCTTATGCCTATGAACTACCATGGCAACAAAACTCTCTTCTTAATCATCCCCCTTCCAAATTGCTAAAATCTTACCTATTTACTCTCCTGGGTTCCTTGTCCACGGGCAGCCTGTAGCTCTGAGCTCTCCTGCTCCACATCGTCATAAACAGTACTCGGCGAGCTTGCACCAACCCCTGCTGTGGTATTATTTCCTCTAACTCATTTAATTGTCATTTTAATATTGTGTTTGCCTTTCTTTTGGTCTGTTGCTATATTTTCATAAGGGAACTCGAGGAAGAATCATTTCTTAGTGTAGTTAGCTGGCAATAAATCACAGTGCTGCACGTACATCAGTTCTTCTCTTGCGTACATTGCTTTGCACCCAGCACTCGCATTTAGCAGCAATGAACTGCACGTGGTATCTGGTGGCCTGGTCTCTTTGATACTCTCCTGTCTTCTATAGACTCAAACTTATAGTTTTGGTCATTTAACCACTTTTGTCACTTCACTACTCGCTCACTAATACAACTGGCCAATTTTTCCCATTTCTCACCTTTCTTTCAGTTTGCGATTCATGAAAACACTTTGTCTCACTTCCTGCAATAACCTCTCCTGTGCAGACCTTCCCCAAAGCACGAGGCTGCAGGAGTCCACCCCGTGGGCATGACAGCAAGACCGGGACCAATCTGTGAGCAACAGTTTAACCCCTCTTCAGTCCCAGCTAGCTTTTTGTGAAAGTAAGATGACAGACATCTGAAACTTGAGAGCAAAAGCTGGATCTGAAAAGCAGAAGATGAAGAAACGGTTGTGTTAAACGACCGGCTGCTGCACGTTGCTCCACCTGCACCTGGCTGCGGCGCAGAGGGCAGACGTGCGAACAGACCTCACGCTGCCTTCCGAACTGCCCTCTGCCTTTTTGTGTCATGGCAACTGCCTTCTCACAGGGTTTAGAGGTTAACTTTGTGTTATACCCGTAAAACACGCTGGTGCAGAGCACTGTTCACCAGGGAAGGCAGCTCCTAGTGCTTGCCTTTGTTTGGAGGCATTTCTTGTCGGCATGCCTGTTTTGCAGCAAACCTGTCGTTTAGCCTCCACTCTGTCAAAGCTGGAAGTTTCTTTTTGCATTTTTGTAGAAGCCAGCTCTCCGGTGCCTTTAGACAGCCTCTTCCAGGGGATGCGGGGGCACCTGACCACGCTGCTCCCGCACGGCTGCAAGGACATCTCTCACAAAAGGTGGCCAGTGCTGCCCCTTCCACGGGAAAGAGTTTGCCTCTCACAGTAGGAGACACCAAAACTGACAAAACTGGCAGGGGTGTCAGGTCACGCCAAGAGAAACAACACGAGCACACAGGGTAACAATGAAACTCAGTTATAGCTTTATTTAATAACTAGTACAAAGTCCCCCTCAGGCAGAGCCTCCCAGTCCCATTCCCTACCTGAAATGGAGCAGAACGTGAGCGTGACCCTCGGAGGAGCTGGCTCCCAGTGAGTCAGGACTGCTCAACAGTTAAGAAAGGATGTTTTGCTCATCTATTGAGACCTGTAGTAGCCTGACCACTCATCCCTTTTCTTCCATTAACAGCTAGACCCTGGTACACAGCAGGCATTTGCCTCCCGCCCTCTGTGACCCGGCCAGATGCAAAAAGGCAGCAGAATTGTGAATTCCACGAAGACAGTAGATAGTATCTGCATGGAGGCATTCACTGCTCACACTTCTGACCTGACTCACATGAACGTGCACCTGCTGGCAGTCATTTACATTCACTGGTATCTCCGGAGCCTCAGTTAATACCCTGTGCAGATACCCTGCCCGGGGCTGGCAGCAGTGGGAAGCAGAGCTGGCAGTGTAGGAGATTTCTGGATCTCCACCTGGCGAGGGGCACTGCTGCGCACTTCACAACCTACTTGATGTTAAAGATTCACCTGTGCCAGGGTAGAATAGTGACTAGGTGTTAAGTGCATCTGGCCCTTTTGCCGAAGGGGCAGAGGGTCAGCAGAGGCGGTCTGGACGCCAGGGCTGCTGTAGTTTAATCCCTTGTACTCGGTTAATAGTGCATCTCGGTCAGTGTAAGTTTGCTTGTTAATTGCTTTGCCCCTTCAGGAGGCTCAGGTAAGAAATCACTCTGCTCCTTCTTAACACACATACAGAGATGAGACCAAGACAGTATTTCTGACCATTTGTTTTCCACACGGCTGCCTGGCATGCCAAGAGTCCAGGGAACACAAAGACCTTCCGGTGGGTTCTGCACTCCAGGCACAGCTCCGCCAAAGAGCACCGCCTGCTCCAGCACCTGGAGTTTCACATCACCGTGGTCTTGCTTTCCCACGTCCCACAGATGCCATACCAACTGCACCACAAGGGTCCTTTAGCAGAAGCACAACTAGAAAGCAATTCTAAACCTCACAAAGCCACAGAAATTATATTCAAATGAACAGGGGAGACAACGGCTGTCATCTGGATTGATACACAGCACAGACAGGAGATGGTATCAGCATGTACAGTAACATGACTTACTAAGACTGCGGAATGTTAATGAGTTTTAAAGAGGCTCTGATGCCAAGGGCATACAGAAAGGACCAAAGTAATGCCAAGTACAGACTACCAAGGAGGTGGCAGCTCGGATGGGCATGCACAGGTTAGAGAGAACAGTTAATGCCATGTTGGATGAAATGCTAGATTCTGAGTAGGTTCAGTGGGGGCGAGTGGAGTTGTCTGAATCCAGAAGAGGGGCTCCTGCCTAACAGGATACTTCCATGGTTTGAGGTGCATCCTGGAGGTCAATTCCTTCTGGGGTTCCAGCACTTCCTTCACCATGGTTGCTGGTATGAGACCGGCTGCGGACACTCTCCCCAGAGCCCACGCTAGAGGAGGAGTGAGTACGGGAGCGCATCAGCCTGGTCATACTAGCTGCTGGCACTGCAAGAAAGAACAAGCGTGGGACTTAGAAAAGGAGGAAGTTCCTAGAGCAAGTATCACAGTCACTCAGATATGTGTCACTGGGTAAGCACAAAAAGGGCTATACCCTCAGGAAGAAAACTCACTCTTCACTGCCAAAATTAAGTCTTTGCACGTCTAAAGCAAGATGTTTAAGGCCCAATTTCAAAAGGTCCAAGGTGAGCAAATGCCAGAAGTGTAACTGATCATTTGCAAGTGCAGTCATGGCAAGTGTCTGTGCAAACTAAGGCAGCTGTTGTACAGATGACCTTTTGAAAGTCAGTCTCGTCACTCTAGAAAACCACAGAGCTGGAAGTCATGCAACAATCAACAAAATACAAATGAAAGGTGAAAAACCATAGCATACACGTCGTACAATGGATCAGCCTAGCTCGCAGCAGGCCAGCAGGACATGCCGAGACAGAGCAATGCACCCGAAGAATCATTCAACTCAGTACACAGGCTTGGGCCGAGGCGGATGCACAGTTGAAGGTACCTGACTCAGTGCTTAGGTGGCTGAGCTGCACATAAGGGACTGGAAACAACATGAGACAAGGAAAGGGATGAATACAGGAAAGAGCCAATTAGTTGTGGTGTGTGACTAGCAGCTGCACTGCTCCTGGGATCCCCAGCTACTTTGCCTTCCACTCCCAGCTCAGACACTGCATTGAAAGCTCCCAATATTTGTGAAAGCAGCTGCTAATGAGCATCTCAGGGAGATGCCAAGCTGACTCAAAAACCCATCAGGGCCAGATCTCTTCAATGCCTTTAGCTGGAAATTGCAATGTACCTGGTGACCCTACCTCCCCACTGTACACACCACAACTGCTCAACAGAGATGTCATTTTCCTATGGTGGGGAAACTGGGGTATACTCTGTAACTACAGATACGGAACAGAAATTCATATCTTTCCTTGCATTGACAGCATCAGATTTCTGCTACAAGCCTCCTGCAAGGCATTACCTTCCACCTGCAGTGTCAGCACAGGCAGGTCCAACTGTTTTAGCCAATGTGCAGAAGGCACAAGAATAGCCGTTGAGGAACTTGGCTTGTGCACTTCTAGAAATGGCAAGCTGCTGACTTGCTTCTCTCGTTCTCCCCGAGAGAGGAGGCCTTGCTGGCCAAGCTCAGCAGTGCCAACACTTGCCCACCAAAATTGGGAAAACCATTCTGGGACTAGCTACTAATTCTGGAAGTACAAAATTACCCCCTGTCCTTCCCCAGTGCTGCGCATCCTATTTGCAAGAGATTTGACCCCCAAAGTGCTGCTGAAGTCCTTGCTCTGATGACAGCACTTACTGACTTTACTAACACCAGGAACACAAGAGATGTGAACATTGAAATGCTCTCAGGCTGTGAGGCTGAGGGAGCCTTCTCACATGGCCAGCCTTGGAGAACACGATTGTCCTACTACGTTCACGTCAACTACACAGAGCTCTAAGGAAAAGGAGAGCTGCTTCTGAGCCCTGACACCCATGAATTGGCAAAGAACTTCTGGCCGTGCGGAGACCATTGGGAGTGTCACAGCTGCCACGGTGGCCATGCTGGTGGTTAACCAGTCACGTGAACCAACCCCTCCCATAATTCCAGCTTTTGAAGGCTCATCATCCACAGAAGGAAACTCTTAGCCCTGGCTCCTGGCAGGCAAGACACAGCTGTGCCAAGGTGCCTGCAATGGAGACAGAGTTGCTTTAGTGCACCGAGAAGCCCTTCTCCTGAAATGCCCCAGTCTCTGAAGTACCAAGGACAGGGGAGCTGAACAGCTGTCAGCCTGACACACTCAGGACACAATGCCTTCTGCCTCCAAGCACAAGGAGGAAGCCATAGGGCAGGACATGCACTGGATCAAAGCACAGCCCCCTCTGGGGTCCCCGGGTGTCTCAGAAGTCACCCAGCTCTCTGTTCTGCCATCAGACGGTTTCATTCTGAGATATCGCTTACCCCTGGGTGAGAGTCTGAAAGAAATAGGTACATCTGAGGAGAAAGGAGAGAGCTCTCATGTACTCATCACAGCCACGAGGCTGTACTGCTAACTCCTTCCCCTCCAGAGAAGGAATGCACAGAAGATTTCAGAAGATTTACTGTTCTGGGGAGCACGCTTTTCTGGACTGGCACAAAGATGGGTTTTACCAACAGCAACAACCAAAAAGGGGCCACCACTCCAGCTGCAGTGCGGATTAAACACAGGTCAGGGAACAACATTGGTTTGCTAAGGCTTGTTAGCACACTAGTTGATTTTCCAGCGTGGATGGATGTCCTGGCAACCACACTAACTCACGGGTGGGGACACACATGCCAATGGGCTCAGGTGGACCAGAAAGGCTGAGTTCCCTTCACAACAACCCCGCTCCAAACCAGAAAATTTTGTTTGTCACTTACTGTAGCCCATTCCCTGCACAAAGTACTTGAAGGCTTCAGTCAGCTTGCCAGGCTGTGGGAACAAGAAAGTGCGGCTTTAGTGTGAGCAGAGCAAGGGGCTCTGTACAACTCAAATGCCGTGGGACAGTCAAGAGGCATTTCTCACCTGAACCACCTGGGGCAGGCCCCCACAGTCGGCCATCTGCAACAGGAAACAAAAGGGAGGTTTAACTATCCTTCCCACCCTAGGAGGACAACCCCAGAACCGCGCCAGCGCTGCCCACCCCACCGGGGCTGATGGCACCAGGCTACACTGCTACATGAGATGTGCTTCTACCATCTTGCCTCTGAAGTCGAAGCAAGGCCTGGTGATACATCTTCTGGGAGCCTGTTGCTGAAGGAACCCAGCACCTTGGAGGCCGCATTATGAGGCTATCTCAGGCCGTACTCTAGAAGCCCAGGAGTAACCCTTCACTGTCCTGGCTCCTCCTGCCACTCTTCCCAAACCTGTCGCTTTAAGCTTCTATACAGCAGCTGTCTGGCACACTGCGGAGCCACAGGTGAGGATGGGAAGGACTGATATAAAGCTAGAAAAAGTGATGTTGTTGCTGGCAGAGAGCAGCGTGGAGGCAGGGCACCTCTGCTAACTCTCATCAGGTCTTCCCTGCCGGTTGAAGGTAACAGAGAAGTGGCCATAAAGCAGGGATTCAGGGACCCGCTGACAAACTCTTCTCTCCCAAGTCTGGCTCCACACAGGGGAGAACACAGCCCTGAATGACTGTCCACAAAGTTCTTAAAGTTGAATGTATGGAAGGCAAAAACCTAAGTGGAGCTGGCCTCAGCAAAAATAATGTCTTTGTGCAGGCTGGAATGATTCTGGAGTGGCACTCACCTTCAGAAGGGTAGTTTTGGTTGGGTCAAGACGTGAATTGCATTCAACCTAAAATAAAAGGAGGAAAGAGGGACATGATATCACACAGAAAACTTGAAGAGTCAGATGTAAAATGCAGGGCAGTTGCACCAGCGGCAGTGGCTGTCTTCAGCAATGGGAGCTTCTCTGGGGCCAAGAAGGACTGAGCAGGAAAGCACAGAGCATGCAGGAAGAGAACAATGAATGGAAGATGCAGAGAGGAAAGGCAGGTGTTCCCATCCAAGGGGACCTTGTGGTGACAGAATGTCACTGTTCTGAGAGATGGGGCCATGACTTCAAGGGAAATTATCCCCTGGTTTTGGGGATGCACCATGAAACCCTGGAGCACCTTCTGGGCTCTGACAGCAAGACTGGGAGGGAAGGAGACTTTTCTGCAGTGCAGCACAGAGGGAGATCACTCAATCCCCTGGCCAGACAAGGAGGCCACGGCCACCTCTTCCCTGTAAGGCTGCTGCAAAAAGGGGGCCCTATAGGAAAAGCAACCCCAGCAGGGGAGATTATTATGAGCTGGGAACCTGGGCAACCAGATAGGCAAGCCAAGATCCAGAAGACACTATCGCATTCCCCAGCTGTGGCTGGGAAGCAATGAGAATCCTCAGGAATGTTATCCTAGCAAAGTCAAAACTTGGAGAACATCTCAGACTTCCAGACCAAACAGACTGATGAAAAGGCAACAGGCCATGACCAGAAAAAGCCCTGCAGCAGTTCTCCATGCACAGCTCCTAGGTCCAAGCTACTGTTTTAGGAGACTTCTACACTATTCCATGGTTTCTTAAGGCGATTTCTTTGGTTCACAAACCCCTGGTCTCCCCACAATCACTGGCTGAAGGGGAGGAGCAACATCCACCGCAACCGCGGTGCACTGTGCTGTGCCCCTTTTATAACTATGCTGGGAGGGAAGTGGGTTGTAGGTGTCTGCAGAGAACAACAGCAAGGAGATGCTTCTAAGTGTCGCCTTCCCTATCATACAGTGCTTTTGCAGAGCTCTGTGTGACTCCCCACCACAGGAATTGGGAGTCACACTGCTTATTTTTAAACCCCAGCTAGCCTCAGTACAACAGCAAGAGAACAGTAATTCATGACTTGAACTGAACTAGCTCCAGGCAGCAGCCTGGCAGAGCTCGGGGAAAGACGCAAGCTCCTGAAAGGGGTCCTCTGCATCACTTGTTGAGCGAGATGCTTGGGCACAAGGACTCCTATTCAGATCCTGCCATCCTCACCTGAGAGCTGCCCTGCAGGGCCATGAAGCCTCCTGAGCCTTGGCTCTCCCACTAGTGGCTGACAGGTCTCAATAGCTGGGGGACTAGAAAAGAGCTTGGGACAAAGAGCCACTTTCTGTGACTAGTTCCGGGCAAGGTGAAAGCACTGCTGGGTGAGGCAGGTTTGCTAAGTGATTTGTGATCTGTCATCAGAGGAAAGAGTTCACGTATACGTACCACTGCTTCCACGGCAGGTGAGTTGTCACCAACCACTAGTAAGGCAGGGCACCTGGTCAAAACCCAAAACAGAGAGATGTTACTCACAGCACATCTACGGGATTTCTGAGAAGATTGAGCTCTGTGAACCAACAGCCTCATGAAAGCTTAACAATGCTCAGCAAAATCCCTACCTGCCACCACATCATGGCATTTTGTTGCACCAGAACATTCTCCAGGGCTTGCACATGCACCCATACTGTCCCCTCCATGCACACCAACTAGCACTACTGTCGCACACATGTTAAAAGATGTCCCTAGGGCTGGGAGAAACACCATCCCAGGCTGCAAAAGGGAGCATGCTCTCTGAAATGAACGTCTGTTAGGAATTTAAGAATAACCACATCTGACAGAGTTTAATGCTTCTGAGGCTGGCTACTGCTCAGCACTGTATTTTGGTTTGGACTTTAGAAAGAAACACAAAAGATGTCGGGGAATATACTGAAGAATGCCACAATATCAAAGCCTCTGTTGGCAAATCTGTGCCTTCATAGCAATTTTTATATGTATTGTAATTCTAGAAGAACAATTAACATTCAATGTGTAAAACATACACAGGAGGTCACTGACCAAGTGGCTGTGAATTACACTATTAATTTACAGATCAAGGTAAGAAAGGGGTGGCTAGAGGCCCCACTTTTGTGGGTTGACTAGATGACAAAAATTAGACTAGAGAGGCTGTGAGCCACAGACCTCAGAGCCAGTGGAGTACCACCTCTAAGGAGACAGAGGATCTATATGCAAGCCTACTGGCACAGAGATCCACACTTCCACAAGAAATATTTTAAGGGTCTGCAGATCCCTGTGAGTCACTTGAATGGACAGACAGTGCTCTGTGACTTACAGCTGCCTGCATGACAGAGAGCAGCATGATCGGCTTTGCCTGGAGACCAAGCAGGGAAATCCACCTCTTTTAGGTTTGCCAAGATCTAGAGGGTTTGGCTGTGGATGCCTAAAACGTTCCTGGGACTGGCAGGAGCAGAAGTCCATCCAATTTCCACAGAGCGAAGAGCAGAGCCTGGGCAGCAGTCTCTAGCCCAGCCCAGGCATCCTGCCTCAGCACTGCAATTCGCAGTCTTCACATGCTCTACACATTGGAGATAATTTGCCCCTTTTGCTTTCTTGCTTGGAATCTGAAAATTTACTTATACTTCCCCTGTGCTGATTATCACTAGTTCTCCAGTGTCTGTCTCCTCTCAGCTGTACCCTGCACAGACTATCCCCTCCCAGATGAAAGAGTCACTGCCAAGGTGGGAAAACACCACTGCACACTCTGCATTCAGAACCCACTGCCACCTCTGGGAGAACTGTGCAGGTAACTTTTTTTGGCAAGGTGGGGGAAGGCAGGCAGTTGCAACAAACAAAAATCTGCCTCCCTTATTTTTCATGCAAAACAACCAAACTAACAGCTCAGCAAGTACAGTGACTGCTGGGTGGACACTTATTCCTCTGACCCTGCCTTCTGGAGAATCTCAGTGTGTTCTTAATGAAAGGGCTTCCAGACACCTCTCTGCCCCACTCTAGCTGACAGCACTGCACCAAAGCCTGGGACACTCTGAACAGTCTTCCCAGCACTTGGGCTTGTGGGGTTCTTGCTGAGAAGCAGCAACAGCTTTTCTCCTGAAGGGACTGCACAGTAAGTAACTGATACAAGCTGATTCAGAGCAACTTACTTGAGTGTTTTTGCAGTATTTTCATTGACGCCAAGAACTGGTCTCTCAATTTCCAGGTCTCTACGACTGAAAGACAAAACGGAACAATTCTCCATCAAATCAGCAGAGGAAACTGGTTATTGTGGGAGCATACAAAATCCAACCAGGAGGGCTGGCTCCAGCACACAGGCAACAGGTTATCCCTCCCTGTGTCATGCCATGAGCGGGAGTCCCAGCAGTAACTGCCAGAAAACAGGATCCATGCTCTCATGGCAAGCTTGCTGCGTACCTAGAGAGATGATCTACTGGGGTGTGAAAGGGTCATCCAGGCAAGAAACTGAGCTTGACTCAGGATAATGGCTGAAGACTAGGCTTAGGACAAAGGTTCATATGACATAATATCCAATAGAATAATACATACAGCAGCAAATCTACTGAGCATGGAAGCTATGGGAGCAACCTAGCAGGCAAAAAGGTATCCTGTACCTGTTGTATGAGGTGAGGAACAGCTGAAGGTTATCTTGGTTAATGTCCTGTGCGATATGAAGCCTGTACGTTTGGATCAAATCTAGATTTGCCTGCAGTTCCTCCTGTACAAAAGCAGAAGAATTGAAAGACAGGGAACATAATCTTTTTCACAAGTAAAGAAATGCTACTCATAAAAATATTGAAGCATTAAACTGCCTCCATACACATCGTTCCCCTGTGAACAATAACACAGAGGGCACCGACTCCAACCTGCGTTCATACCTAGGCTACATTAAGTGTTTCTGTGACATGACTGTTAAGTGCCATACTTTGGTAATGTGACTACACTTTCACAAATGGCAGTGCACGTGCTGCTGCAGGAGTACAAGGTATCCTGAGATGGGATAAGCTAGCTCCCAAGCCTCAGTAATGCTTATACAGATACAAATCACTCTGTTTTAGGAAAGTCTTCTGCTTATGCTTAATGTTAAAGAAGCAAAGTTTTACAGGTAAGCCCCAAGACTGGGACCAAAGGATAATTTAATCCCAACGCCCAGTTCTACAAAGAAACTCCATTCCAATGAGAGCTAGAGAGAGACAGAGAGAAAAGGGAATGCAAGGAAGCACTACATATAATGAAGGGTCTTGAAAGCAGGGCGAGAACAGCATGTGCTCTGAGCAGGAGGAAGCTATGCAACTCCTTCCTGTGATGATGTGTGTTGTTGCAGGAGGGCTTCAGGTCAGGGACTGATCTGCCGTATGTCATACATAGTGCACATGAGGCACAGACCCTTTCAGTTGCCCAGTAAGCTTGCTGGTTGGAAGCTAGCAAATCCCAAACAGAAGGCACTGCTGTATCCAAAGTTTTCAGGAGGGGCTGGTTTGCCTCTGCTGAAACTGAAGGGGAAGATGAAGAGCAGAATGCAGCCATTCAACATCTGGACACGTACAATATCTCACTGTCAACTCCCAGCTGATCTGTGCTCTAACCACAGCCCAAATGCTTCCATGCTGGGTACAGAGAACCAGCTGCCACTTGTTTCTGCAGACAGTTGCCTGGGCACCACAAAGACAGGAGTTCTAGCGCTAGTGTGTGGGACACTACTTCCTTAACATGTCTGGAGTCTGGAGACAGTTAGGGCAAGCGTGAGGATGCACATGCTCCCTGCAGTGTGCAAAGCCCTGATGCGAGCTTGCCGCACAGAGAAGATAGTACTATCTGTGGCAACCCTTATTTGATGGACCAGAGCTATTTCAGAGCAAGTACAAACGGAAGTTATAGCTCCATGTACAGTTGCATGGGCAACATTAACACCTGCTGGGTACTTACATGGCCAAAATGATGCGCCAAGACAATATCCACTATGTTGGTTGTCCAGCCTGAAAACTGAAGAGTGACCATGAATGAGGAGGAGGGAGAGTAACTGGAAAATGCAGTTTCATTACAAATTTCAAAGCAGCTCCTCAGAGTAAAGAAAATAACAAAGAAACTGTTCAAGCGATATAAGAAACAAATGCCTGAAGCTTGGGATGGGTGTGCAAAGGCTCCAAAGAAGCCTGTGCACACACAACACATAGCTCTCCAGAAAACTGGAACCCTAAAATAACAGAATAATTAAAAGATCCATTCAACCTCAGCCAAATGAAGCCTGCAAACATGAGTACTAATTCAGACGAAAGCTGAGTGCTCAACAGCCACTCATCTCCAAGCAGTTTACCAGGACTTCTCATTCACATATGATCACACCCACCCCTGCTCCCATGGTGGAGGCCATACTACACCCAGACTGAGAATGCAGCAGGAACAGAAATGAGATTGTACAGGTTTTGCCATAAACCGACAAATTCCTGTACTCTGTCCTTTTTCTTCTTACTCCACACACTGTTCATTAAGCACTGTGGAGAGGAGATGTGCAGGGGAAGGAGAATCTCACCTTGGATGCTGCCCAGTCAATCCAGCCCTTTGCACATGGATCAACGTTAATAAGAACGAGTCCTTCCACCAGGTCGGGGTGGCTGAGCTGTGGGGAGAGAGCAGAGGCACACTCAGAAGGATGATTCAGCCTACACGCTGGTCAATGGCAGGTGCAGCAGCTGGAAAGCTTTTTGCAAAAGGAATACAGAGTAAAATGAAGACTAAGTGGGGAGCTCCGTCTGTGCCGGGCAGCCAGTGGCCTTTTCAGAGCCTGGCCCAAAGCTGGCTCCCAGCCAGAGCTTACTCGATTCAGTTGTTGGTACTGAGGGATCGACTGCTCACACAGCACCTGCAGCCTGAGCAGGTCTCAGCAGTGTCTTCCAGTGATCCATGCATCTGGTGCAGCCACAGGTCCTGCTCAGGTTCCCGGGTATTACAGGGCTGTGAGCAGTGACTCTCTCTGCTCCAATCTGGCACCTCCAGGAAGGACATGGACAAACTCCTGTGCCCGAAGAGCACCTCCCTTCCACTGCTCAAGGAAGAGGCAGTCTCCCAGTGGAGATGTGGCAAAATGGCAAGATTTGGCAAAAGGCACAGGAGTTGGTGCTGAGGCCCCGCAAGCACCTGCAGCCTGAGCAGAGGCCTGGGAAGCTCCAGCTGCAGGGGCACCCGGCTCACCAGAGGGCACCCCCACTCCCCCCCCAGCCCACAGACAGCCCTTCTGCTACTCCAGCCTGGCATCCCCAGCACCCTGCAGTTTACCTTGGGGGGTGTGTGTGGGCAGCACAGGTACAAAATACTTTGAGAATCGCTTGCAAACACAAACCCAGCAATCTAAGATAACCAGAGAACTTTGAGCTCTAGGCTCACTCCACAGCTGAAATTTTTATGGCAGCTCTTCTGCTCCATTGTATAAATTAGCACTGGTTAAGCAGAAGGAAACAAGTGTCCTCAGCAGGAAACTGTCTGCAATCCAGGCAGCATGGCAAGGGCTTTCTGGCACTTCACTGAGCTGAGGCCAAAGGCTTATTTTCAAGACTGAAAACTACACAAGATAAAAAAGGCAAGGAACAGAACAAACACCAAGTGCCTCACACTGCCCCAGGCTCAACCCTGACTGGAGGAAATGGGAAGCAGAGAACTTTTTGTAGGAGGGGCAGCCGCATGAAGTGGCTTTAAGAAGCAGTAAGTGGCCTAAATCATCGGCAACTCTGCACTCAACAACTTGAAGCAAACTTTACTAAGAATGTCAGATTTCTGTATTTTTTTTTTCTTTTAACACTATCTCTGAAAGACTCAGGCAAATTCCTGGGCTGCTAAACTATGTCCACTGATTTCACATGCTTATAAACACTCCACTAGAGAGAAATGTGGAAGTAAGTACCAAGATAAAGCTAGCACTCTCTTGTCAAAGGGTGGAGTGCAAAATCTACTTCCTTCCAGTGAAAAAGCACATTTCTCATCAGTGCTGGTTCACAGCACATCACTGAATCAATTCTTTGGTGTCACAAACACTGGGAACAGCATACAGTAATGCAGCCAGTCCTTGTGAAGATGCGAGGCTGGATATTCCTAGCAGCAGGATGGGCTAGGCTGACTCAAAGACATCACATTACAATCTTTCCATGTCTGGCATAGCTTCAGAGTAGCCTTGGCTGCTCCAATTTAACCATCTGGATGCAAAGTAGCTCTCACATGGCTCCCTGCAGGCCTACTGTAATTACTGCTACTTTGCCGGTGCCCCACAAATGGTCCGTTTGATCAGCGGAAGACCACAGCTCATATAAGTCACAAGGAAATGAAGAGATACTTACTGCACACCTGCTGAGGACATAAGCGCCAGCTCCCAGTCCAATTCCAATGAAGCTTTTCAGGCTGAAATATAGGCATTTCACAATCAGCAAGGCTAACTTAAGCTCACAGCTGAAGCATCCCTAGGGTCAAAGCCTTTCCCCTCTCTGCATCCAGCTGTTTGCTTATGGTTCATTTTCAAAACGATCCAGCAATGATGCAGCAGCCATAAATTGTCTCGTGTGGCAGACAATGTTCCCAGCATAAGAACCAGACAGGGTTACACAGGTTAGGAGATGCTCAGGCCTCTTGGGACAACTCAGTGAGCATATCAGATGTTGCAAGCAGAGATAGAGGTAGGTGCTGGAATGGCTGTATCCAGCTGGCTCACCCCATTTCCTTTCAGAGACTTACTTCAGGTGTGTCAGAACAGCAGGCAGCATTTCAGCCAGTTCATCCATACTGGGATACTGATACCTGAAAACCAAGAGAGACTGAAATCAAAGCACCTCCAAATACAGCTCGACAGAGGTTACCTTCCAGTTCTACCCCAGGTAGGAGAGACAAGGAATGTCTGACAGGCATATGCACAGGTGATTATTTTGCAACCATACTGTATATTCCAGCCAACTGCATGGATCCCATCCCTCAGAGCAAGACTAACACAGAGCTGTGGTTTTTTGGGCAGTCAGACTTCTGTGGGAGGATGGACAGACGAAGCAAGGAACGCCAGCTAGACTGCAGTGTGCTGGGCTCATGCTCAAGTCAGAAAGCTGGTACCAGCAGTCACCACTAGTGAGGGCTTTACCCATGCCTCAGAAATAGGAGAGGTCCCTGAATGCCCCCTGGGACATCTTCCCATTTCCTCTGCTCCTGAAAGCTGCCTCCCACTACACTCAGCCTGGCAGTCCCAGTTGGCTTAAACTGGGTGCTACCTCAGTCCAGACTGCAGTCCAGAACACATTTGGAACAATGGTCTCTGCAGAGCTCTTACCCAGATGGGAATGGTGGGGCTCCTTCCTGCTGGCCTGGTGCATCCACATGGCACACGGCAAAATGCTGAGTGATCTCTTGCATGTCTTCGAAGTTAAAGAATGCATTAAAACAGGATTTGTCTGCAACAACAAAAAAAAGAAATGAGACATTTCCTGAAGTTTTATTGTGATCTGCCCTCCAAACACCATGGCACACGCCTGCATGAGCCCAACCCCGTGCTGAGTCTGCGGGGCAGTGGATGCTGGGTGATGCATGCTGCTTTGCCTGACTGACTGCAACACAGCAGCGAGTCCTAGCAAAGCAACTGCCACGACCGGAGGGCAGGCAGACAAATGACACCCCAGCATGCATGCCCAGGCAAATAGGGCCTTGCAGCACTTGGGTACTCACAGTACATACTGAGGAGCACCTGTGTGAACAAAACAGTACATGTTGGGTGGGAAGACATGCGGAAAGAGCAACTGAGCCCACTACAAACATTACGCTACTTCTGCTGCCTTGTAGAAGGGACTTGCCCACCTGCACAGCACCCAGGGAATGGATGCCTTGTGGCAGCTCTATCACACAGTGCAACAAGTCAGCTAGAGCACTACAGTGTGGTGGGTGGACCTACTTCCACCTTTCCACCTTGGCCCTACCTTTCAAGGGCTGTTGGAATGGACAGGGGCGTGCCACATGCTCTCTCTCCTGCAGACCTTTATCTTTTTACCCTGGAATGACCTGTCCCATCTCAGCTCCAGGCCAGTCCTGCTGGTCCCCACACTCAAAAGCAAATACCACAACCAACCACTTTTTCAGAGTCGTGGGAAGGCAAGGGCTTACGGTTGAGGCCAATGTCATGGTATGTGAGGATGACAGGTCTGTTCCCCTTGGGTGTGCCCCGCATGGTGACATGGACCACTCCAAAAGCTGTCTCAATGTCATGTTCCTGGAGAGAGAGAGAAGAAGGAGCCTCAGTGTTACATGTGCTGCCTGCGCTACAGGGAACCCTAACTGAGGGCCAGCAAGGGCCTCATCCACACTTTAACACTGCTCTCCTACCCATAGCTGGTGGTTCAGTAAAGCTGTTGCAATCTGCAACCCTGTCAAATCTCCCTCCAACCACTGCGAAAAGCAGGTTGCTTTTGTACAGGTGTGTGGAGGGTTTGGGGCTGTGTCCTCCTGTGACCAAGATCTCATTTCAATGGCCTTTAGTGACGTTGCTGCACTGCAGCAGAAGCCGGGTGTCATGTGTCCATCTGTCTCCAGGGGTTCATGGCATCACGAATGCAGCTCCACTCCCACAGCCAAGCTCTCGTCCCCCAGTTGGCATCCCTCTCCCTCCAACCCACCAGCCCACAAGTCTCTTTTCAGTGTGCCTCCAACCCACACCCCTGAGAACGTCCTGTCTGCAGGCAAGCTGATGCGAGGGGACACAGCAATGTCCGAGAGGCTGACAGCAGCCCCAGCCCCTGGGAACCATGTACCAGAGCGTTTTGGAAACAGCATGACAACACAGAGCAGGCGGATAGCTGGGACGGCAAAGAGATCCAAGCTCTGCAAATCCAATCACTGGCTGCCTGGGAGGTTGTACCCATCCACAGGGGAGCGGGTGGCAGCTTTTCCCTTCAACAGCATTAAAAATGAAAGATAGAGATCCACATGCACCTGTTCTCCTGGGCTGCCTGTCTACTGCAGACCCATCTCGGCCATTTGGGCAAGAGCCCATCAGATCTTGACCACACTGCTGCATTAATGTTCGCTGCAGCTTGGCCCACAAGCCCTGACCCGTCACCACAGGGAAGGTTGAGCACTGTGCCTTAACTGAACACTTTTTTCCCCTGCTACCAGGTTTGGTAATGTGACAGTAAAACACCCTTAGCCTCCTCCAGCAGCTGGCACAGATACAGGAGGTGATGCCGGTTTCCAGCTGGGTACCACTGGAGCAGTTCCATGACCTGTTTCCTGATTATTTGCCAGCAAAACTATGTGCCTTTTCCCAAGCAAAATATTGAGGGCTTTTTGCACTGCACCTTGCATAAGAGAGCAACAGGACCATGAGGCCTCTGGGTACCTCTCCAATACTTGTCCAATGCAGAAACAGAAGCCACAACCTCACAATGACAAACACAGAAGTGCCCATGAATTTGTCTGAGTTTAACTAAAATAGCTGCAAACACATTTAGACACACACTGATCTGGGATAACTATGGACTTTGGAAAACCTGTGGAGATGGCAGTATGGCTGGGTACACAACGTCATCTGTAAGTTCTTTCTCTCATCTACAGAAATGAAAGGAGAGGCATGCTCTGACTTACAGACACTGTAAAAAGCACCCATTATTTTCCTGACATTAAAAAAATATCTGCTTAGGGAACAGCCTCATGGTTCAGCCTGAAGACAGGACATTACAAACTCAAAAGTATTTTTTACTAGTTTACACAAAGTATGTGACTTTTTTTTTTTTAAACAGTAATTTCCAATAACCTGAATGTGATTAGAGCAAATACAGGACAGGTGAGAGTACCTAGCTTGCAGCACATCAGAAATTCATTTTGCCCCTCCTTTCCGGGCACTCCCAAGGGCTGGCTGTGGGCCAGAGTGATTTAGCTCTGGCAGTGAAAGATCCTCCTCCCCCCAGCTGTAGTTCTTTTTGGGGACCCCAAAGCCTCTCCCCTTTTCCCAAAACGTGGCAACAGGAGCAAGCTGCCACAGCCAAATCACCCGAGGTAGCCTGAAGCCTTCTCCAGCTTGGTTTTGAAGGATAAAAAGACACCTCTGACTGCCCTCCTGCTCAGAGAGGGGTTGGGTTTTACTTGCACACAGCTGTTGCATTGTGGACATGGAGAAGCTGGAGTACCTACATAGCAGCAGTGACCTGCCTGCACTAGATGCAGGCAAGAGAATAAGGCAGGCGAGGTTATCCAGCCTGATGTTCACCTCGCTCCTTTTTCCTTAGGAGGGGGCTGTGGGCCAAGGCATCCTGCGCAGGTAGGAAACGACTAGTCCACGCGTGCAAAGCGAGTCTGGGTCCATGCAGCAGGACTGCCTGCCCTTGCAGCAAGGGTGCACAAGGAAGCCTGGGGTCCAGCCTCTGCCTCCTGAGCTTCTGGGAAACCACCAGGCTCTGCCCCTTGCCCGTCTTCTTGGCTCTCTGGGCTGCTTTGCTAAGCTGGGCAAAGTCCTGTTTTGTACTCCAGTGGGACGTGTTGTGCAGCCATAGCAGTGGCACTTATTTAGTGTTCTCCAAGTTCACAGGCGCTAACAAGTCCTTTTACAAAACCAGCAACTTTTGGATGAGGCTGCGGGTGGCAACTGGCAGTGCTCATGGCTGAAACGGTGAAGTGCAGCAAACTCATGGAAGAGTCCAGTGAGCACCAAAGCAGCCGAAGCTTGCAACCCCTGGCTGCACTCTCCTACCTATCTGAGCTAACCCAAGTGGCTGACTGCCATAAAAGCAGGTGTCTCTGCCAGCTCTGGCAGTTGTTGGTCTCTTCCATAAGCAGCTTTAATTCACTGACCTGGCAGGAAACTATCCAGCTGCCTTCATTTTTTTTTTTTCATCTTACTTTGTTAGATTTCTGCCAGGTCAATGAGTTAAGAAGCTCACAGAGAGGTCTGGCAAATGCTGGTTCTGGCTCAGAGCCCGAGGGGAGTGCATGGGGTGGTAGAAGAAATAACCCTGCCCTGAGAACAAGGCCGGTTAAACTGACTCACATTTCATGAAACTGCACCTCCAGAGGACTATGGAGGGTTTTATAAGCAGCAGCAAAAGGTCGACTATTAAACAGAAGCACAAAACCCAAACTGAGCCAACAGTGAGAAAAGCACAGAAATCAACAAAAGAGCTGATGATATTAAAAGAAGTCAGCAATACAGTGTCTTTTCTGGAATTACATTCAAACTTACTGGTAAGGTCACACGTGCTTCCACTAGGTAGAATACGGGACAAGGCACTGGAAACAGAAACACCCACCTCTCTTCAGAGCTTTTGTTCAAGCACCTCAATGTGGTTCATATTGCAACATCCTGCGTTTTTGTTTTCTGAAGTTGAGCTTGGGTCTTAGCTCTCTAGTAGGGAAGGAAAAGAGTTTCCTTGAGCTGAAAATCAGTCCCTGCCCTCCCACTTACTTTGATTTTGCAGACTGTGTAAACTGCGATTTGGGGAAATGAGACAGTTTGTCAAGAAGAGGTTTTTCAAGTCGCCACTGGGCACCAGCCCAATCTGAAGGGTACTCACCTTGCTACTCCTTCAATCACATTAGTGATGCAAATACAGGGAACGTCCACTGAAGATGGAAGCAACTTGAGAAATCCCATCCTTAACAAATCTCAGCAAGCAGCGCTTAAAAAAATTTAAGATGCTAAATCTGCAAACTTCTTACTCTGCCCTGTACAGTGACAAAGCCTTAGACTGGGAGTGCTTAAGGTTATTTCTTTTTTCTCTTGCTAGTTCCCAGGCAGGGTAGAAATCCTCCTCCTGGGAAGCAGCTTCCCTCCTCTGCTTCTTCTGGTTAAAGCCTTTTACTTTTTTAAAGCTTCTTCCAAGCTCTATAAAGCAAGTAGCAGACACTACATTCAAGATAAGGGTTTCTACATTCACTTTATTTAGCTACACATTGCAACATCATGTTGGATCTCCTTTTCAAGATTACCTGGAGAGATAAGACTGAGTTTTACCCCTAGCTTCCCTGCAGGTACTTCTATGTCCGTTTTTCCACTGAACTTTATTTTCTCTGAAACTTTGCCCTGTAGTTTTAGGGCTTTTATCTTGACCTATGATTGCAAAGGACAAAAACATTTTCAGACGTCACGCAATTACAGCACCCATGACTTCCCTATCACCTGCTTTTCTCCAAAACAGCTCTCCCCCATATCGAAGCCAAAGGACAGCATGAGGCAGGTGCTTAACGCAGAGCTTAGGTATCATGCTTAAGATGGCAACAACAGTCTCTACACTTATAAGATACAACTGCTACCTTGAACTGGCCAAAAAATAGGTATCATTTCATTACATCTTTACTGGTTTATTACTCTTCCAAACATGGAGCAGAATAACCCAGTTACAAGCGGTACCAGAGTACTCAGTGAGAGAACAGCAGCTTTGCAGGCTGCACCGTCTGCCCTTGCCAAACATGCTTTCTTCATGTCCTTCTTGTAGATACACCTTCCTTGCCAGCCACCCAGCAAGATGTCCTGCCTGTGTCACACTGCTTCCATAACCGCTGCCCACCTGCAATCCTGCATATTCTCTTCTGGTATTTGCCCATTGCTCATGTAGAGATGTAGTGTTGGAAAGTATCAGACACTTGTCATCGTTACTTCTCAGACACTACCATGCTTTGTTTCAGGCCAGCTTTGACATATTGCAGCAGTGTAGCTTGAATGGAGATTCAAGGATTGTTCCCTTGCAGCTGCCTAACTCCAGCTACGGTCTGAACACTGATCTGGTCCATAGTGCACAGAAACAGTGATAGGAAAAGGAAGGTGGAAAAGATGTGGCCAGGAGAGCGCCAGATTTTAACAAATGTGCAGTCTGCAAAATATGGGAGATGAATGCGAGAGAAGATGATGATCTGCAGTTGGGTTTTGAAAAGCTTGATAAAATTTAATTTTCACTTTGGGACTGGAAACTTTTATCAGAGGTTTCTCTGAAGAGATTTTATCTTCTGCCCTTATTCGTACAGTAGATAAAAAATAAACAGCAGCTGCAGACAACCTGCCATAAATGGGAACTCAACAGCAGAGGCAGCCTCGCTCTCAGCAGCCTGCTCTCGCTGGCTGTAGGCGCAAAGCTTGTGACGCACACATGCCGAACAGCACTGTGCTGCTGGGGAGAGAGAGCAGAGACACGATCTTGTGCAGGCAGCTACTATTGATCAGCTCAAATAAGCTGGGAACCATCGCTTCAAAAACTAGCAGTTCCCGCAGGGCATGGATGAGAACAGCAATGATGGAGGAGGATCAGGAGGTATGGAGACCAGCTGTAGCTGGTCAGACAAAAGGTCCAGCCAGCCTCCTAGTCTGACTTTAAGAGTGTGCGCTTGTGGAAAAATAAAGCAGAGCAAGCACGTAGTGATATTTCTCAAACACTTGCATCTTGTAGCATTTTCCCTAAATTTTCCCAACCTCCAACAATCTGTAGGTCAAAAGAGACTTCCTGAACTGGAGGTGTGGTCTGCACTTTGACTTTCTCTTCTGAGAACTGGGCAGTCACCCCCTGCTACCTATGCCTTTGGCATCTGCCTCACCCTGTGACCAGAAAAGCCAAAGTTTAACAACGTGCGGGATGAAGAACCACTTCATTCCCCACCTTGCATCTGCTGGTTTTGCATGAGATCCCCCAGTCCTTGGTTTGGAAGATAGAGAATGACTGATCGCATTTCCATAATGCACAGCAGCGATGACCTAACAGCTTGTTGCGATTCCCCTTCATGTACCCCCTTCTAGGCTAATGTGCTCTGGACTATCTGGCCAGTGCTGGTACAGCAGCTTTTTTCTGACCATACTGCTGTTCTCCAAAACTGCTCCACCGTGCTCTGTCCTTTCTGAGACAAGGGGGCTGGCAGTACGTCAAACACACATGGGCGTGCTGTGGATTTACATGGTAGCACAATGAGGTCGCTTTGTTCTCTGTTCCTGATAAGAATTGATTTGCTTTGTTGAAAGCCATGAGCCCTGAGCTGACATTTTCACTCATCTCTCGCAACATTAAGGTCTTATGCCTCTGGGTTATTATCAGCTCTGAGCCCGTCCTTTTACATTCCACTGTAGGACAGTTTTACTCAATGTGCATCACACTTTATGTTTACCCAAAGGCAGATGAAGTTTGCCATTGCACCTTCCATCACTTTTTCCAGAAGACTTAAAAGTAGAATTAAGCAGCACAGGTCCCAACCATCTCTAAGGTGCTCTCTAGTGATCTCAAACAACTGTGAAAATAATTGTTGGGTTTTTTTTCTTTTTTAATAAATATTTCATCCATGAAAGGACCTCTCCTCTGACCACATGGCCACCTGAGTCCCTTAAGTCCCTTAAGGTCTTGGGACCCCTTTTGGTAAGGGATCTTGTCTTTTGGAAATCCAAGCATCAACTGAATTGCCTTTATTTACTTTATTTACTGACTCCTTCAAAGAATTCCAACAGCTCTGCAGAGCAGGACTTCTTCCTTTTACAAAAACCACATTGACCCTTTCCCAATATTTATCCATGTAATTCATCCACTATACTCCTTGCTAGTTTTATCAGTCTGTCTGGTACAGCAGGTCAGTGAATTCCAGAACTCCTCTGGGATCTGTTTTAAAAATTGTGTTACAGGTGAAGCACTGCAGTCCTTGGGCACCACAGCAGCTTCAACAGAGGAGCATAACCTCTCACTTAACAACTCAACTATTTCATCCTTAAACTCATTTAAAACTCCTGGGTTGATACATTCAATCCTGGCAACTTGCTATAAAAGCGTATATTTTAGCTTTTTTTACAGCCCCTGCAACAGGCACTACAGTTTAAGGCAGGGTCTCTGCTGACTCCCCACAA
This sequence comes from Fregata magnificens, assembly GCA_013389945.1. Classification (NCBI taxonomy): domain Eukaryota; kingdom Metazoa; phylum Chordata; class Aves; order Suliformes; family Fregatidae; genus Fregata; species Fregata magnificens. The sequence goes on from WAAD01027809.1 coordinate 82,043, forward strand.
AGAGCATTCCAGCATGGTATCCTCTGTGAGCTGCTCCATGGCAAGTTTGCGTGCAGAAAAAATTAAATTTAGTTTTTCTGCTATGGCTAGATCCTCCCTGAGTCCTCCTTTCAGAGCCTGAGCAGCCTTAGCACTCTCTCACATAGTTCCATTTCTGATAGGTTTGAAACAGGATTTTTTTTTTTTCCCCCTTTGCCTGCTTTGTTCTGTTCATATATTTAATTTGCTAGTTTGTAACCTTTTCGAAAAAATGCTTTTTTGTTTTCAATAGCCTCCATGGCTTTCTGTTTAGTCATGCTGGCTTCCTTGCACCATTTCTCCTGTCTGCTGTGATAGATGGTGGGCATTTCTTCTCTGCTTAGCTTATTTTCAATAAGCTTCTCTGTTTCTGTGCAGTTCCTGTTTTGACCTTTGAGTGCTAAATCAATGAAGTTTTCTATGTTTTGTTTTGGTTTGTTTTTCTTTTCTTTTTCCCAAGGATGTTGACATGGACCACGTTATGGTTCCCATCACAGAGCAGCTCTTTGAACACACAGTTTTGAACACGTTTCTCTGCCCTTCTCAGAATCACATCAGTGAGGGCTTCTCCTCCATGGGGCTCCCTAACTTGTTGCTCCATAGAAGTTTGCGGCTAAAATGGAGTATTGGTCTCATGTCCCACAGCCACATCTGTCTAACTGACACAGGGCAGCTGAGGCTTCCTACCCTTGTCCTGTCTCCTAGCCTTGTAGCTTCTCTGATCGCCATCTTGGGCACTCACACAATTACAGACAAATGATAAATTTAGGCCTGGAGTTTCAGTCTAAAGGGAATCTAAGTTATGCACTGACATTAGTTAGAGCCAAATCAGATCAACAAGCTTCCTTCAACATCCACCTGGCATCCTGTACCACCACCTGCATCTGCCCTCTCCTTCCTGTACACTGTATCCAGGTATCAGTGTTCACCAAGAGGGACCTCACCTCTCTTCTGTGAACTCAGACAAGAAAACAAAAACCACTGGCAGAAACAAAACAAAACTGAGATTTTGAGTGCACCTTCTTGTTACAGATTGGCTGACTTGATGAAGGGCTATCCAAAAGAGTGCTTCTCTTGTCCCTCTGCCCTGCCCCATGTGAGCAGGTGAGTGATGGTCATGAGCATAAGTGAGCTGACGGTCTCACGGAAACCTGTAAGTCGGAGTGCAGGGCTGGGTTCACTGTCCCACTACATCGGGAAACCAAAGCAACAGACCCTGCAGCCACAGGATCTCTTGTTCGGATGGAAGGTAAGCACTGCGAGTACACACACAGTGGCAGAGGCACTGACTTGCCTTAGCTATATTATCAAGATACACTCTCAGGTAGGGGTCGGGCAGAAGAACAGATAGTAGCCAGAGAAAGGCCACCAACGCTACTGACCATCTCTGAAAGCCCTGTGATTTTTGCTATATGCCTTATGGTCCCAGCTCCCAAGAATCACTGCTTTTAGTCAGAGCCCTACACTTTAGAAAATTAGATGTGTGTGAACCATAAAGGCTCAGACACAGGGAGGTGGTAAGGCACAACCCGACAGCAGCTTTAAAACATTTGAGATTAAACACAAGCAGGAACTGCTGGGACGTATTCCTTGCTGGGGATTTGCAGAAGGTCAGATTAGACTGGGACATTATCCTATTTGGCCTTAAGATCTTTGAACTGAATGATTCTTAAACTGAGGAGGAAAACACACAGCCAACTATGACTGCCAAAGTCTAAATTTACTGTGGGACTGATTATGGGGAGAAGTGGGCGCATGCCCAGGTGGAAAAAGGTTCAAATGGGGGAACCATCTCTGACTGCCACCCTCTGTCTTTGGCCCAAAAGGGAAGCAATGACAGTGCCACTGACAAGTGCCACAGAAAATTTCCCATATTAAGAAAAAATATTTCTGAGTGAGGGAATGAGGCATCCAACAGCAGCTCCAGAGGTGCTAATGCCTTGAGCTCCAGAGAGTCCCAGGCAGCAAACAGAGGTACCTGGGTGCCGGACTGCAGCACTCCAAACTCCAGCCATGCTCCCTCAGCTCCAGGTCAGAGTGTGATCCAGAGCTTAGGTTTTAAAAGTTATTAAAGTCTGAAGTAAACCGCTTGTTTCACAGTGGGAATGATTAATGATGAGAATTCATATTACCCGTGCTTTTCACAACTAATTTATTAAGCTTCTTTTTTGGCATTACCAGATCAGTTTTACTCCCAATGTGAAGCTGCTCAAAGTTCAAAATTAATTCCCTGGAAACACTGAGAATTGATTTAATTTGGAGACCGACAATAAAGAACACATCTGTGAAATCCCTTCAATTTATTTTTTTTTTAATCCAAATCTGGCAGAACACAGAGCAGCAAGGTGTCTGTTGATTGCATTCTGCTCAAGCTTGTCAAATGTCTGAACTAGTAGAGAGCTAGAAACATGCCAAAAAACCATTTAGCTTAAGGACACTCAGGTCCTGGTTCACTTAAGGCAAAGAAAACTGCCACTACCGCTTTGCTGTGAGGTGGAGGAGACGCAGATGACTCAGGTCAGGTTTTCCCCTTTTCCGGTGATACTGTAGCTACAGCTATTATTTACTTTATGTCATCTTTCCCAGTCTTGGCAAAGGTGGAAAACAATTGCAGCGTGCTCCTCAGGCAACCTATCACAGCTATTAACCATGGAGAGATTAGAGATTCCATTGTCTTGCTCTTTGCAACAGCTGCCCTCAAATTTCTACACATTACTAAAAAACCAACACTATGCCCATAAGCTAAGAAAAAAAATTTGTAAGACTGTAAAACATCACCATCTGGTAACTCTTACCATTACAGTACCACAAACCTTAATGCAGTTGGTAGGTAAGTCCTTACCATGTCCTCTCTGTGCAAAGTTATTTTGGAAATAGTAGAGCTGAAGGAGACGGCTGCGTGGGAAGCAAGCCTAAATTAGATTTAAAGCAACATCTTGAACTAAATTATTCATTTCCATACAGAGCAGAAATTTATTAATAGAAAACACAATGTGATCTATGCAAGCAGGCAATGGTTTCTAGTACTTTGTGTGATTGGATTAAGTCTTAAATTAGAGAAATGCTGGGTGAGAATCAAGAGCAGCAGAAGAAGGAGGTGCGTAATCTGGTTACACAAACACAAAAGCATCAGGAGACAAAGGTGCTGCTGGGCTATCCCCAACCTATTGTTGTATATACAAACAAGCATTTGTGTGTTCCTGTTCCAAAGGCACATGATGCTGAAGGACAGACCTAGTGCATATCTATAACCCTTTCCAATGCTCTGTGGCAGCCAGAGAAATGGCAAGCTGCCTCCAAAACACAGATTCTGCTACAGAACAGATACTGGCTCTGCAGCCAAATGAACTGAAGTCAAATGACCTACAACAGGAGTACAGCTGACAGGTTGGGTTTGTGCTCCCAAATCGGAGATCACAACTCCTACAACCACACAATATTGAGACTGATAAGCAATTAATGACAACACCTACGTGTCGGAGATGGAGCAAGATGTACTTCTCCATCTCCTGCCCTGCCCCTGCTTCTTAACAAGAAGCAGTTAAAGCCACAACTTTCTTGCACTCCAGTCAAGTATCCAATGTCATGAGCAAGGCACCCAGCACAGACTTAGGAATATGGGGTGCTTCTTACTCCTGCTCTGAGGGTAAATCCCCCCTTCCCCAGCTAATGCAGGAAATTGGACCTGCCTAGATCTATAACAGTTCAGGGTGAACTATACCACTTGCAGATCAGCTCTCATCTGCACAAGTCTGGCAGTGGGCTGTTTTTTTTCCAGCGCTCTGCATCTCTATTTTGAGTCAGTAGAGTATCAGGTTGCAGCCTTCCCCATGGGCTGCAAATAGAACAGGTTGATGCCTCTAGCGCTCTTCCATCCCCTGGACAGTGGGCTCAAGGTGCCACAACCTGCAGACACACAGCCTTCGCAAACCTGAATCCTACACAAGGAGGATCTGAATGTGCCAATACACAGGCAAGTCTAAAAATATTTTGTATGACTGCTAGACCCCAGATCATCTTAACCCCTAAGGGCAACCTGGAAGATAGGCCAGGGGCCCTGTTTCCAGCCAAGGACAGTCCACCTGCTGAGATGATGTGCTGAACTACATTTTGGTATCTTGCTGAAGACCAAGAACATCTTAAAATCTCCTGAAGAAGAGAAAGCAGGGCCATGTTCTTTGTCTCCAAACCTTCAATGTCCCTGGGAACTAGAACTGAGTCTACCTGCATTCACTTATAACTAGTATTGCAATTACTCATCAGCTGCTCTGAAATACCATTAATGGGTGTTGCATAACGGATGGAAACAGATCAGTCGCTGTTAGTGGAAAGGCACCATTCATTTTTCTGAAGGCAGGAAGGAGGCAAATCCCTTTCTCAACCTAAAGTGCATACATTTGCTTTGCTGTCAGAACTCACTGACAAGAACAAAAAAAGCACAGGAACTTCAAATACCACATCTGCATAATCAGCCTCTTTAGCACACTGTTGTCACAAGCATACAGAAAGCAAAAGTAACATTTAAGTAAACCCCATGGAAGGATTGTGCTCATACGTTTAAAAATAAAAATCATGTTTCAGTCCAAGTCCAGCTAGCAAAAGCTTTCCAGAACTCAACACTGCAGTTTTACAGAAAACAGAGTTTTTAGAAGAAAAGCCAGTGATGGGAGGAATAAGAGGAAGAGCTTCCCAAGAAATAAGAATAATGAAAAAGAAATTCCAGAATAAAATTCCATTTTAATCATTTTTAGCTTTACAGTATTTGTCGCTGTGATGTCAGCAGAAGTCAGAACCAGTACTTTAGTGGTGACACTAGTTTTAACAAGATTAGGGCAGCTCCTAATTTAGTAGGCATTAAAAAAAACTTGCTTTCTAGATCAAAACATCTTCTGTGTTGTAATTAATTTCACTCTAGCACTTTGAACAACAGAACAAAAGAACTCATTGTACAAATCAGAAGAACAATGGTCCAGACAAAATGTTTCAATGCTGGTGAGAACAGCTCCCCTGTTATTCATACAGAGAAAGCAAACCCTTCCTCAAAGTGCTAACATTTCACGTTATTTCATGACAATAAACAGAAGATGCTTTAAAACATCTTGTATTCAACACCACTGTGTAGCAATCACAAGGTGGCTTTAATGATTTCCTTAAAAAAATGAACACAGTTTTGATTCAACGTCTATGACATCAGCAAATGCACGTGATGTGATATTTCAATAACCTCTCAATAGCAGAATATAATCTCCTACTGCACAGCAAGCAAAAATAAAGCAAAGAGATTGGGCAAGGATAAGCAAACTTTTTAAAATGCAGATTAAAAAGCTTCAAACAAACATACTTGTGGAAGAACTACTTCTCCAAAATTGGATCAGTAAAAGCATGGGCTTATGGAAAAGTTATACTTTCAGTAGAGAAAAGTGGCAAGAAATTCCTCATTGAGGTCTGTTGTTAACTCTTCAAACATTTTGCTGTGTTTTACTTTGGGCACAGGCACAGGCAGCACTGAGTAACTCTACATTTTCAACTAATTCCAGCAATGCATAGCAAGTTGTTGTACAGGGAAACTTTAATTTCTTTCCTCCATGGGTTTATGCATGTCTTGCCTTTTCCATTTCAGCTGAACTCCGCATGTCCTGGACTTACTTATTCCCACCTCTTCCATACCTTGTGAGCTTTCTGCAAATACTCTGCCAAATCCCAGACCCACCTCCACACCCCAGGTCCTCTTCCGCATGGTGTGTGCTGGAGAGCAAAACACTTCTCTCCCTTCACGTGGGTGGGAGGCAGCAGAGGGGAAGTACTAGCTACAGATCAGATCAAATGCTAGCTTATGTCAGACTGAAACATAATGCAGATTTAGATAGTTTTACAAATATATCAGCATATTCCTTCATTGGTATTTAAAGCAAATCACCTGGAAAAAGGGGAGAGATTTAGGCTAACACAGAACACCTACTTCTCAAAGCAGCTGAAGAGGGTCTGCAGATAATAATAAAAGCACAAGCACAGCTCTATTAACGGTGTAGGTCACCACACCATCTGTCCATCAGCAACCCAGACCATTTAATCCACCATCTGCCCGTGACCATTAGAAGAAGCCAAGCCTAGATTTCATTAGGGTTCATATAGCTTTCAAGTAAAATGTAGGTCTCAGATTTAGGTTAATACATTTTATTTCTGAGAATAACCTAGATTCATATTGATAAAGACCCCTAAGCCACCATGCTAGCTCTCCTTTTTATCTCCATTGCAAACAGTTATCAGATTATGTGGGTGTTGTTTCAACTGATGCCCAAGCAATCTGTTATTTGTCAGGGTTAATTGCTGTTGCTTGTACATGAACAGTTTAAGAAAACCAGGGCACCTGTATCTGAAAGTCAGCTGTATCAGAAAAGCTAAAAGCTTCTTAAACCACATTAACCCAGAGTAACAAATTTCAGAAGTGAGAGGATGCTTGCTCTGTTGACTTTGCCCAGATCTGATCCTGGCAAGTTATTCAAAACTGAAAACAAGCACACGTGGAAATTAACAGAAAGTCACAACAGCATCACCCATTTTCCCCAAAGGAAGGGAAGATCTTACAAACCTTAAATATGCATGTTACCTTGAAAAGTAACATGCCAAAGCTTTACAGAAAACAGCGTGCCTAATCTGTGTGACTGGCACTACACAACTCAGAGTCAGTGACAGTGCTAGTGACATGCTTGTGAGCTGGGACTAAGCTAAACACTTCTCCCAGTCATAAGCATGGATCAACTGCAGAAAATATTTTGAAACTCCAGCTTCCAGGCAGAAGGAGGTCTAGAGGCACCACAGGATGAATGAATGCTGAGGCCAGCTGTGTTACTGCTCTGGCTGTACCCAAGGCAGAGCTCTGTAGGGGCATCGGTCAGTCCTGGAAGGAGCTGGGATGGACTTACAGCAAATCACCTCATGTCCAAGGGCACAGGCTGAAATAGGACTCACTCCAGTATGTCAATGTCTTGTACTGGGGAGCTCAAACTGGACCTGCACTGTCAACAGGGTTGCCACCAGTGCTAACAGAGGCACCCCCTTCCCTCGCCTTGCTGCCTGCAGCCTTGCAAGCACAGCCCAGGATGTGGTCAGCCCCATACAAAGCCACAGCTTTATTTCCATTTGAAACAGCTTTTTTTTTTTTACTATTAGAAAAATAAAAAAGTCTGAAATGCAGGTCTTGCATCACTGATGCCATGCTCTCATACTGCAAACACTACACTGTATAAGATAATACAACCCATCCCACAAACCCCGTAAATTTTGTCTTAAAACCCACCAGGTCCCTTGCAGATGTTACTGCTATGGGAAGCTGATCGAAAACTTCACTGCACTGTAACTGGAAATGATCCAGTTATCAGCCTTCATGAATTTGTGGCCAGTTTGTGCCTGCTCTTGTAAAATTGAGACCCTCCCCAAGGCTATTCCTCCCTGTGAAATTCTGGACAAATTAAACCCCCCCTCAGGCTAAGTGCTTTTAAGTCTCTCTTTACACAACAGGGTCTCCCTTCCTCTGAAAGCCCTAGCAAACTTCCTCACTTCAAATTCCCCTTTCTCAAACACCAGTAAGTAAAGACACACCAATTTCACAGAGGCCTGAATGTGGCAGCTGGATGTGCTCTGCCAGATTAAAAAGCAGCAGTAATTTTTCACAGGACAACAGTAGAGCTCAAGTTTAAGTACTGTTCCTGGTATTAGCAACTGAGGCAGAAAATCCAAGGACCCAACATACCATCTATCCTCTCTGACAGATTTCAGAGACTTAATCTAGCCCCTGGGGGTACTTTCCAGGTAGGACGGGGGGCCAAGCCAGGTGTGCCCTGAAACCACACCTTGTGGGGAAAGATGCAGGAGGAAGGTGAGGCTGGGACAACATTTACAGTCACAAGAGACACTGTGTTAACTTCTTGCTAAAAAAAATATTCTAAATGAATTACCAAGAGGGCTCCTGAAAGGAACATCTTGTCTCCTGCCTGACTGTTGCCATGGCCACCAGCTCACTGCTGATCTAAATCAAAGCACAGAGAAGCAACAAGCACATCCTTCCTCGGCCCAGCGCTCTCGAGAGCCCCTCTCCCTGGCTGCGGGGCTGCTCAGCAGCTCCTCCCGCAGCTCAGCCCCACTGCGGACGGGGAGCCAAGACAACAACGGCACAGGGACACGCCGAGCGCACACGAGTCGGTGGTTGCAGCACCATGTTTCTTTGGGGCTCGCACAGCTTCACATTTGGGGTGTTCTTTAAAGAAGGGTGCAAAGAGGCTTTGGTTGGAGAGGGAAAGCGTAGAGCGAAAAGGCAGCAGCGATGCACAGTTCTGTTAGAGGGACTCCTTCCTACCCCATTCCAGCTCCAAAGACCATACCTGCTCACAGACAGGCAGGGCACGGGCGAACCCAGAGCTTTGTTGGGTCATTAGAGAATTTGCAGAGAAGGCTAATGTTCTCAGATGCTCAGGCACTGCATTTATATTCTTCCCAGTCATGGCAGATAGACCCCTGTACTCCCTAATGCTCTTACTCAAAAGCATTGCGTCTATTTTTACCTATTCCCCATCCAACATGGGAGCACACAGTACCTCTGGCAGAGGTGAAGAAGATGCAGAAAGACAGATGGAGACAAGACGGCACAGGGAAGTGTTTTAAACACATTATCTACCTTTATTAAAACAGAAAAATCATCGCTTAACACTGTTGCCACTTCTAAGACTAGACACTAAAGTTACAATGTGCTAGGATTAGTAATTTTTATACTTATAGACTTTAAGATAACACTACAATTCACAATGAATCAAGCTAAAGCAGTACAGTGACGTGTGCCTGCCCAGATGAGGTGTACTTCCAGTGTCTGTTATCAAGAGATGGAAAAAATACAAACTATCTTCTTAGGACTGTATTTATTACATTCCTGTTCTGCACAGCCTTGCAGAAGGTTTTCTGGAATCATCTATATCAACAGACTTTTATTAAAAGCTATCACGTGATGTTGACAGCTCTACCCCCTAGCTGCACCACTGGTATAATACAGCAGCAAGAGCATGTCCTGTGCTAAGCAGAACACTACAGACACAGCAGCCTCCTGCAGCTGAAGAGAAAGAAGAGCCACTGGCTGCATATCAGCATGCCGAGTGGGAAGTCAGCAAGGTAATCCAGCATGGTAAATGAGCCTGTGCTCTACAAAACGCACCACGTAATCTCAGTGCTGTGCTCCACCTAACAAAGAATGTGTCCTCTGTCTTGGATGCTTGTGGTGCAACCGCTCCTCTAAAAGGATTATTCCTATAGCAACCAGAGCGATCAGGCTCATCTCCGCACTACTCTGTCAGGTGAATAACCTCCCAGAAAATGACCATGGCTCTGTCATGACCCAGGCCCAGCAAAGCAGGAGTGCTGTATCTGGGGCAGCTTGGTGACTTCCATCTCTCAACACAAATAGACAGAGCATGCAGGCTCCTCCTTTCCTAGCCAGTGAACCAGATGGGACGTGACAGGGCTGCAGCTCTTCAGCATATTGCACGTCTCAAAGAAACTGCTTTTCAGGAGACCAGCCATCCTGTGAGATGTTGTGGAGCCTCAGCAGAGCAGTCCAGGTCTGCACCTCAGAGCTCAGAACAATGTGCTCTGCATGAAAGGGTGAAAGGCAATTTCTGCCAACTGGACATATTCAAGTTCTTACTGATTAAACCTTAACAGGAGTTAAAATTAAGATACAGAGCTTTTTCATCTCTCTCTCTCAGCATTACTGATGGGCCATGGGGAGTCTGCCCACAGATCTTTGTCTCCTGCATGTGTCTTACCTGACAGTCGAAGTCCTGGAAGTTGCGAGCAGCGTTCTGTTAACAAAAACCAGAGAAAAAAATAAGAGTTCAGCACAGTACCCCAGAACCCCCCAACAACATCATGAAAGTTCCCCTCAGACACCTCTGCTTCAGCACAGTCTAGCCTGACTGCAGTCAGGGCAGCATCTGAGACCCGTACCAGAAAACTCCATGCAAGTTCTGCCTGTTACTCTACAGCAAGCTTGCTGGGGGCTGTCCCAAGGCTCTCAACTAAGAAGGGTACCTGTGGGCACAGCTGAGAGTTGAGCGCATTTGAGCAGGGACACATGCACATAGGAAGGACCCTGACCGAACTCAGGCTGGTTATGAGGTTGGGTTTTGTCTGGTTCTGGTGTCCATTATCAATTTGAATGTAAAACTCTTGAAAGGATTACCACTAGGATCTGATGTAACGAGCACAAGAGAACAAGCTATGCAGTCAGGTACTCTGCAGTAATTGCTGTGTGCGTGGTATTGTTCCACAGCAATCGCAGTGACCTGTAGGCTACTGAAACCAGAGTGCATGGGAACTGGGCTCAGCAATTCACAACTGACTTTTCCCAGAGGGTGACACCATGCATACAGGCGAGCACAGCAAGTACAGCACACATTTGGTGTACTGCAAGTTCAAAAGTCTGCAGTAACTTGTCCGTCTGCCCACGCGCTTCATAAGACTCTGGCTCTGACCACGGAGTAGGTTACGCTACTGAGTGCTGTCAAGTGCTGCACAAGGCTGAGCAAATAATTTGAGACAGCGTTCTAGCGTACATGTTTTAGGCATAGCACCTTAGTGCTAAAATTACAACTAGGACCATATATGCACAACAGAAACACCCCAAACATTTCTTCTGGCTGAGCACCCTAACTCCTCCACATGTAAACAAATGGCTCCGGTTTTCCTGCCCCCAAAGCTTTGCCACGTTAGCAAGAACACAGGTTGCTACCTACGTTCTTCAGTCTGAGCAATTTAAGTTGAGATATCTGCAAATCTGTTTTAAGAATCCTCCTGGTGTTAAGTATTGAACTGTGTCAATGTTTTGAACGTGACGTGGCACAAAGCACCAAATCCTCAGGATGGGGGATAAGAAAATAAAAAGCAGCCCCCTCTTATTTCAGTTTGAGATCCTGAGGTTAGTTGAGATTTCTGACAACTCTGCCTATGCCTCTTTCCCTGCTCCGCCAAATACAGACAGTAGAGCCTTCTCATCTACCAGGTCATAAAGAAAGTAAATTCAGTCATCCAATGCCACAGTGATTAAGGACTGTAAAATAGCCTATGAAGAAATGAGAAATTTCTGTACCCAGCACTGGACTGGGATGGTGCATGCCAAGTAAAGAAAAGGCTGATCTGAATTTGTACTGAGAAAAGCAAGATTCCCCAGGCGGGGAGCGGGGAGGAAACGACACAAAGCAAAGAATGAACGTTTGCAATTGCGTTGCTTGTTGTCAGGGTATACCAGGATGCACAAGTAGCATTAGTGATGGCATGTCCTGACTCCTGGCCACTTGATTTTAACACACCGATATCTGACCTTAAACCATTAATCTATTCATTGTCTTAACTTGAGAAAGTCTAAGATTAAGGCATGTTTTTTAGTCCTCTGAAGGTGTGATGGGCTGTACCTCAAAGGCAAAGAGGTAGCTGGAATGACCCAATCCAGCCTAAGGGCTGTCCATTCAATCTGCTGAATTAAGCTGTTGCATTTCAGTAACTTTTCACTGACGCTATATTAATAGGAGTCAAAGGCGCCAGAATACAGGCCAGCCAGCATAGTGTCACTGGGATAAGTTTTCTGATCAGGTTACAGGCAGTACTCTCTTCTTCTCTCTCTTTCAACTAAATGGGAACATTTTAAGTTGATTTTCTTTCCCAGTATAAAGTCACTGCATTTTTGTGAGCCTGAATGAGGTAAACATATATAATCTAATATATTTTACTTCCCTGCACTCGCTATTAGCCTTAAGTTACACACAAGCATAAGAGTCTTTGTATTCTTTCAAAGTCAGGCTTGTCATTTTCTGCTGACTTAGATTTGAGACAAAACAAAGCCAGGACTCAGTGGTCCCCAGTGGCGTTTCCTACAGTTCAGACAAGTGAACAAGGTATGACCCATTTCCATTTCCCAGCCAGTTCCCCTGGTTTTAGAGTTTGCGTATTAAGACAGCAGAGCTCCTTTTCTCTGTACAGCAGCCTTTGTATCTGAAGAGTTCATGAGCACTCACCCATTAGCACCTTAAGAGTTTTACTGTACTATTTCTGGCCATTAACGCATGCTGGCTCAAATTCCTACCTCTAAAGTAGGTTGGTCAGTAAAAATCTTAATGAACTGCCAGCTCAATACTTTTTGGACTCTGATACACTGCACAGAACAGCATGTTACGGCACCACACCCATGTGCTCCATAAACTATGTCTAAAAAGCACATGTGTATTATTTCAAGCCTGAAAGCATTAATAAGGGCCAGACCTCAGAGATAGTAGCTCCCCGAGGTATTAATTTTGTTAAAATGAAGCGTAAAAAGGAGAGCCACAGCACACTTCTCTCCCCACGCAGTGCTGAGGATGGTTCTGGAGCCACTCTATGTATTTTTTCCTACTGAGATAGTATACACTTCCTGTAACTTCAAAACTGAGTCAAGGAAACCAAGTATCACTCTGTGCGTGCCCTTCTGTATGCTGGTTAACGCCACTGGGCTGTTTAGGTAAGCACTCTGCATTTAAACCAGAACTGTCCCAGCCATGAGCTAAGAGAAGTGGCTGTGCAGATGACACCACAGCAGGGACCTGATGGAAGTGATCAGGCAATACTTGACAGAGAGACTGAAAACTTATAAAGTGAAAACCACTTTGTTTTGGCATGCTTCAATACCTCCAACTTAGGTCAGCTCGCTGAAGCAAGGGAAATCTACCCTCTTGAATACAAACATGGAAAATCCTAGGAGAATCATGAGCAAGAGCTGGGGCGCTGTCTTCTGTAAATGTTTATCTCTCATTTTGAAGTCATAAACTGTTTTCAAGGCCTTTCTATATTTTTATCTGCTGGTCTACACTGATTTTGTTCTTCCAAGGCTCACCCTCCCTAGAAACATTTTAAAAAGTTATGTTTCAGCTATGGTGGAAGCCTAGTAGTCAGCACTAGACTGTAACAATAAGCAGCTGGATGGCAGATTTCAGCTGAATTTTTAGATTTTACAGATACTAAGCAGATATGCTGGCACACTGCAGAAATGAGCAAAAACTAAGCAGCACAGACTAAAACAGCAGAATTTCAGAGATTTCACCCATTTTGGGTAGGAGTCTGCACTAGACAGTGCAGTCTTCTGCAAGCACAGTGAGTGGACAAATCCCTTTGGCAGCACAAGCTAGTTCTTGATGTCAGCCATTAAACAGCAAAGCATTGGGAACTGCTTCACATGCCATCAAACTTGGCTATTAGGTATGGAAATTGACCAAACCACATTGCTCATAATCACAATTTGCAGAGGCAAGATGCTAGATCTTGTTGGGATGGCCCATAATGACTTAGGCACTCAGAGCAACAGTTCGTGGCAGAATCCAGTGAGGCTAGGGCTTTCCTAAAGCCCAGATGGCTCTCCTCCAGCCCAGAGAAGACAGAGTGAAGGCCTTAAACAGCTGCTGCAATACAATGATTTTCCAAAGTTTCGGTATTGCGTGAATCTGGACTGCTCTAGCTAGGCTCTGCAGATATTAAAAGGAAATGGCTCTCCATTACTAAGTCCAGGGAGACAGGGTTGTTTTGGGGGTCAAAACACAACAGGATAATTTAAGACAAAAGATTTTCAACAAAAAAATAAAGAAAAGAAAATGGGATACAATCCAAGGTTTCTCTAACAAGCATGAACTTATTCGAGGTTCTACAGCTCTGCCAGGTCAGGAATGGTATCACCTTTCCAATTTCTGCCCTGCCTTTCTAAATCCTCAGTACAGGCATGACATACTGTTGGGCCGGGACTCCAAATTTACCTGAACTGTGGTGGTCTGTCTTTCCCTGACACTGTGGAACAGTATGTGGTGGTGGATTATCAGAGTGGGGAAGCATTTACTGGTTTTCAGTACTTAAGGTACTTCAAGCTGTAAACAGATTCTGGCAATCAGGGCTCCTTGCCAGACATAAAGTCAGCCAGAGTACACCTGTGAGAGCAAAGCAGCAGCTAGCATTACCTTATCATTCAGGAGCGGTTTGATCTCTGTCAACTGAACATCCTGCAGTTCATCCATGGTGCTATAAGTGGAGCCAATTAACCCTCAGAGCAGCAAATGGGTGATTCTGAAACAAAGGCATATTGTTAGAAACAGTATTACAAGAGATGCTAGCCAAAGAAAGCTTTAAAAATCTTTCATTAGACTTGTATATGCTCAAACTGAAGCCTGAAAGTCTGAAAGAAGCTGGTTCTCGGTGCAACACAAAGCACCCGTAACTGTAGAAGGCAAATAGCCATGCTTGTGCTGAGTGTGTCAGTTATGTTACTCCTTACCCTGCACATTGCCTTGCCCATTAAAAGCTGTCCCTGAAAGCTCAGGCCTTTCTGCTCAGAAAGTCTGGATCCACTTCCATGCATTGCTGGTACTTCAGCCACAGTCTGCCTAGAAATGAACTGGAAATGACTGGATCAGCAGAGTGAAAATCTGTGTTCAATATGCGGGAATACTGACATCTCACTGCCATGCCTGACACACCTTAACCACAGCACACAGCCACTAAAGACAGGGCTGTGCCCGTAACCCACAAGACATGCAGCCAACACTGCATTTGCACATGGCAGACAGAGGTGTGGAGATCCAATTACCTTGTGGGCAGAACATAAGACAGCCCAGAACCCAAGGCAGCCCTTGTTTTATGAGGTGGGATATAAAAATGGCCCCCAGATAGTCCTGGTCCAGTTGAACATGTGCAGGGTAACACTCTTAATTGTGCAGCCCAAACAATCATTCTCTATCAGGTGGTGCAGAGTCATCAAAGGAAAGAAAAGAATGGAATCAACAGTATGTGAGGTTGCCATATGTCTGTGGGAAATCAGTGCTGCCACAGTCAGGGAAGAAATCTTCTAGTATAAATACAACAATGAGGATGGAGGAAAAATATGGCAGAGTTTACCAGGGATTTAATTTTATTCTAGAGGCTCTACCTGTGTTTCTAGACAGGCGAATTTCTAGAGCAGGCAGTTGCAGCAATATGAAGAGGGCTCTGGCAACAGAAGATGATCTTGCCTGATGGTGCAGATTATTTGGTTGTTGCGGAAAACTATACATATTACTGTAGATGAAATAAACGAAGTCATGGACATAAGCAGGGAGAGGAACAGGCATGTGGTGGGCTTCCTCGGCATTAGCCGAGTGTGCTAGAAACAGACTCTCAAATACTGTCACAAATCAAAGTCTTTGTCCAAGATAATATTCTGCTGCTAACCACAAAAGAAAAAAGTGGAAAAAGAGTACTGCAACTGTGCTTCTCCAGCCACCTTAATTCCACACATACACGCACTGCCCTGGGAAGGAGGGGTTCCCCTCACCCCAAACACTGTGCAAAGCTGCATGTTCTTGTCATCCCCCCCTTTGTGCCAGGACTTACACTGGTGTGGCTGAAGCCAGTCTGGCACAAAACAAATCATGACGACTTTTGCCTCTGAAAATCAGCCATAGCAACTCCCCTCTCTTTTAGCTCCTTTGCTTTGGAAAACTTGAAATTATTCTTCTTTTCCAGATTTTTTTGCTATAAAACACATCAGTTTTGAGACTTCCAAGGAACCAGTTAATTTACAGGTAACATCCCCCTTACCCCACAATGAATTTTTATTCAGAAGAGCAGTAAGAGTCATTATATAATGCACTGTAAGCCCCAGAGGAAGAGCTAGTTACTGTAATTCTGATAAGGTGTTACAGAGATCAAAAAATATATTCTACTAAGGAATTACAACTTCTGTATACACTGGGACTGATTAAGAGCTCAACGTCTACCAGGTTCTCTCCAAAACAGCATCCCACAAGGTAACAGACACCAAAGGAGTTTCAAACAAGCCTCACAAAGCTTATCTGCAGCAGGTGACAGACAGTACTGGAACAACCACCTTATCTGGAGAGCTTATTCCTCTCTTATGCTCCTTTGAAAAGACACCCACTGGAGCTGACGGCAGGCAGGAAGGTGATGCTTATTCTTAGGGTCACCCACGACACCACGAAGTTGTCCACTCTACCCAAAGGGATTAAAAGACTGTGCACACACCAGCCACCTTTCCCTGTGGGTTTTTATACGCAAGGGAGTGCTACATTACGCTTGTTTTGTGGTTCACACCTAGCATTTTTGCCTAAACCACAGCCTACAGTGAAGCAGGGCATCTAATAATCATTCTCTACTGAGCTTTGACTGACCAAAGAACAACTCAGAGCACCAACTGCTCTGTGTTAGATTGCCCAAAGATACTTTTACTAAAGCTTTGTGGATACTCCTCCTCATTCCCCCGCAGCTATACAAAGAGCAACAACTCCCAGAGAGCCCTGGGATGCGTCCTGCATAAACCTGCCCAGGGACATCGTTTGCTGCTGACACAAGCATGCCAGTCCATGAAGTCTAGAGAGAGGGAGACAGACACATTTTGTAAATCCCATGCACTACTTTGTTAATCATTTGTTATATGAGAATAATAAAAAACTAAGTAGGTGTTCAAAGCAAGGATTATCAAATGCTTTTATCTCATCAACCTCGATTTCATACTTGGTGACTAGATGCAACTACAGTGCAGACAATAAACAATGTCACTCTGAAATTAATCCGATGCATATCTTCCCGGTCCACTATCGCTCCGAACACTGTTTCAGGGGAAGGGCGGTCTCTAGGGACTAAGGCAACAAACTGCTGTGTTATACCTGCACTGCATGTTGCTCCTTTGTTAAAGCAAGCTGGGCAGCAACAAGAAAGGCTGCTGTTTGGATGCTGGGCTCAGAATTAGGTGAAACTTCCTTGAGAGAGAAGAGACCACCTTCCTCAACACCAGCTGGACTCTTGTAGCTGGGAAAACTTCTGTAGGAGAGCACGCAGGAAGAGTAAGAGACACGCTCTGCAATCAGTCTGCAGCACAGTCAGCCTGGCAGACTCTTCGGCTCAGAGCAGACTGTCACGCAGGCTGCAGGAGTGAGAGCAGGACTTCCGAAGGGACCCGAGAGGACCAAATGCTGAGGTGAGCCAGGAAGCCACTGAAAATTGGTGAACTGAGAGCAAAACCAGACAGAAAGATTAAACCTGCACAGCCACAAACGGCCAGATGGTGGGTTTCTTTTCTAAACCTTTTGATTCTGATCTGCTCACCCAGCAAATCTGAGTTTTTTCTGCTTTCCTAGAAACTCAAAGCTTTTTGAAGGTTTTCTGAAGGAAAAGGTACAGGGGGTCCCCATCATTGCTTGCAAGCAGCTTTTTTTAGATTCCTGAACAAGCTCTTCCCAATCCACTCCCTTGTGTACTCTCCGGAAAACGGCTGTCACAGCCTCAGGACTTCATTTGAATCCAGTCAGAGGATACTCTGTAGGCAGATGCACTCACTTTTCTCTTCCCAAGGTCTTAGCAATCTGAGTGCGATTGCCCTGGACCAAATCTGGGTAACTTGTTATTACAGCACAAGATATGACTTGCTCTACATGATTATTCACCACCACTTCACTTGAGCCTCCTGCTATGCTAACAGCAACATGGCTTTTGGTTTGAAACATGGCAAATGCACACATTTGTCCAAAAAAGGCCACAAAAATTTCTCAAAAGAGGACAGAGAGACCTGGTAAAGCACATCTCCAAAGGGAGAGGCAAAGGAAAGGGTGGGGTATTGGTGACCTGGGCTATCGTCTGCTCCAAACATGTTAAAGACTCCTTCTAAAAGATCTGCAGACATGTCTGCCCAGGAAACAATCAATTCTCTCGCTCCACTCCTCCTGTTATTTAAAGAAACAAACATGTCATTTCATAAGCTGAAAGCAAGTTTAAAATATCACAACAAAGCAGCATAAATATTCACAGCACACAGAAGAGCTCTGTAGAAGACAGGCTACAGGCAAAGCAAAAGGTTTGCCTGGAATGATCCTGTACAAATCATACATTTTTCTATAAATGTCCCAGTACCACCTGCTTTGCAAGTATTCCTCTTGCCTCCATTTATATATGACTGTAAATACACTCAAATACCCCAATTTAAACCATCTATCGCTTTCCAAAGGCTTCCTGAAGGCTGGAGTAGGCTCTATGCTTTGAAAACCAGTAAAACAAGAATTGAGGAAAGACATTTGGTGAATCATTAGCAGAGACTAGAAATCAGGGTAGGACACAGAAGGCTGCAAAAAACCAAGGCAGGTGAGCCGCAGAAAGAAACCATCTACCTATAAATAAGATCTGACATATGTGCTTGCATGCTTACTCCAAGATAAGGGTGCTCTCAATTTACATCATTTCAATATACAAAAAAAGAAGTTGTGTTAAAGTAAGTTCAGTAAGTCAAAAGCATGAGTAGTACAGACCTGCACCCACAGAGCCAGCAGCATAGACTGCACCGCCTGTGGGTACGTAGGCTCCGGTCTCTATTCGGCGAAGTTCTAGCAGTACCGCTCCCCGCAGGGTTACAAGCTGCAAGAGCTGGATCTTGAATCCAGCTCTCTGGGCACCTCCTTGAACATGCTGGTTTATTACGGAGGTGCAATCTCTCCACGCTGTTTAGGAACTCAGTGCAACAAAATCTTTTATTCAGAGGCTGAAAATTCTGTTTATTCATCTCGACTCATACATCAACTTGACTACAGCTTCTAATTTGTTAACTCCATAGCCCGTTACACTCCTGCTTTGTATGTTATTTTTTGTTTGTATGTATGTTAACTGCATTGAGGCAAAATTCCACAAGACAGTTATCAAGCTATGCTACAAAACATGGCATTAAATGTACCTAAATATACGCTCCCTTGTTTGGCAGCCCAGCAGAGGCTAGCTGAAGAAGCCTCCTCTCTAGGGACTGACTACACTTACAGTCATGACAATCTGGGTTAGGTTTCCAAGAACTGCTCTCTGACGCAGCTACCCACTTCTTACAAGTTGGAAAGAAGAAATGCTGCTCCAGGGCGTGCAAAGGAAGATGGGAACAAACCCAGAATTTGCAGCCAGTGCAAGAACCAAAGTAAACTACCCACGGTCCTCAGGTTTGCAGCTCGGGCATTTATTCAGCTGTGTGTATTGTGTAGCTTTTCACGACAGCTTTTTCCTTTCTACGTAAGGGGGTTCCTGCTTCCTGTGCCTCCTTTGCTTCTCTCTCTCATACACACCGGAAGCCAAGCTGCCTGATGAGGCTCCTCAGTCTGGCTGGGCAGACCGCAGTCTTGGCATATAGATCTCAAGTAAAATAAGTTTCCTTTATGGCCTTTGAGACCCTTGGGCATTCCTGTTATATTGCTCCTCTGTCCTTAGTAAGCCTAACAGCAAGCGTGCTTCCGACCCACCTGCATAGGTTACTCTGTTTTCTATCCTGAAATGCTGGCTGACACGGTAAACTTCCAGCAAAACAGACAAAGGGTCAAAATTCACTTTCAAAATATTTTCCTAGGTTACTCACTTTGTGTTCCAGCTCATGTATTTTTGGGAATGCACCACATGGCGCTCCACCTCCAAGACAAACTGCAAGCCTGCAGAGAGAAATTATGTTCCACTTAACCAGCACGGTGCCAGCTACTGCACACAAGTGACAGCAGCTTTGTAACACATGCTTTAAATCTGGGCTACACCCAGGACAGAAATGCCAGCTGCTAAATACACTTTCTAAAGAGTTTAAACAAGACCTACATTTAACAGTAGTCTTGTAAGCAAAAGGTCCGTGCCCAGCTTTCCATTAATTTTGGAGAAAGAGTCCAATTCTAATTACAAGAGGCATCACACTGCCATGTGCATAACCAAGCTCAGCTAGCAGGACATCATCCTTAGCCACCATTTGAATTAACAGGCATCAACTATAGGGCTGATTAAGCAAGAATAATGTAAAAGTCTTCAAATTGTTTTGGGTTACCTGGACCAGTGCCCATGAAAATGCTGAACCATGCCGAGCTCCCCTGTACAGCACAGTCCAAGAAGTTTTAGAGTGGGGATATCCAGGATATAAACTGGAATGAGAAACTTCTCCTATGAAAATGATGTAAATTATTGTCTCCGAAAGAGCCTTTTCTGGTCACGGTATCTCTTTCAAATAGCTTTGCAGCACTTCCCTTAATAAGCTGTTCTCCCTACTGCAAATGAAATAAGCAGTGGCTATTATCATCAATTATGGTATTCACATGATTTTTCCATGTCCCTTTCTTGCCCAGTGGCACCACTCTAAAGCAATACCTGCATTATCCAGCATCAGCAGCTCACACAGCTCAAACTAAACCACAGAGCCATTTTTATCAGTTTTATGGTGAAGGACACGTTCAAACGGATCTGTTCAAAGATGCTTTTCCCTCTACTGAGCCACCTGCTTCCACAACCCCCATAATTCAGGAGGTCCCACCCAGGTACAGGTGAGGGCTCTTGAAGGCTTCAGCTGGACATTCGCCCCAACCGAAACATTCGTAGGTTCTTCATCAGCACTGTCTACCATCACTGCATTCACTGCAACTTCTCCCCATGCCATCTCCTCCATCCATCCCCTGACAACACCTTCAAGCTCTCACCCACACAGAGGCAGTGTGTGTAGCTGAACTCAATTGCTCTGCATGCTTGCAATCCTCCAACCTGACACAAGGCAAGCGGGGAAATTGGTCTCTTTGGCAGCAGCTTACTCTTAAGCGGCTTACAATTAAATCTGGCTGCTTTCCACCAGATCCTTCAGTTCCCTTTGCAGTTTTATTTTCAAGCTTGTTTCTGCTTTGATTCAACTATGCTTCCTACTAACTGACTGTGCGTTTTTACATTTTAAGTGAAAAAAATTAATCAAATGTGAATATGTATCCCATTGAACAAAATAAAGCATTCCAGAGCAAGACGGATTGGAAATCTGTTTAAATGAGATTTTAACAATGATTTTTATCATCAACCAGCACACTTCAATTTACTGAAATTTAACACTGATTTTGCATTTATCTTATTGAAAAATTTGCATTTTCACTAGCTACCAAACATTAAATTGCATTGAAAAATATAGCGTTTACACCCAACTGAGCCTTCTTGCTGTGTGGGAGGAACCACCATTTAAGTTATGGTATAGCTAAACAAACATTTAGTCAGACCTCAGTTTTCATATTTTGTAATGCAATTGTGATTGATCTTTAACTCATTTGTGTGAAGTGCTGTTGGGATGGAAGAAAAATATTCAGATCAAATGCGTAAGAAAAGTTTGCAGAGTCACTTTCATTTTAAAAACAAAACTACCTTAAGCTTTTTGTGTTTGCTCAGGTATATAAATTGTACAACCTAAAATTGATGTAATAACATATATTGAGCAGTGAAGGAATTGCACCAAGTAGTTTTGGTCACATCTCTTGGCATGTGCAGTGTAATACAGTGCAGCCTGGATAAACCTGGTTTCTGTACCCATTTTGAGCTACCACAGACATGTGCAAAGCTCAGGAAGAACAAATATATTCTGCTCCTCAGCAGCTAAGACAACACAACTGCTTTGGTATCAGCTCATTCAGGTAACCAACACCCTTTCATTGTGCTGTATGTATATATACATCTAGATCACTTCTACTAATGTCTTTGCAGAGCAAAACCAAACTTTTCTTTTCTTCATTCAAACTTGAATAAATGGATTTTGGCCATCAGAAAATAGTACACTTGCAGTCAAAAGTCAATCAAATATTTCAACATCTCCAATTCCAAGTTATCCACCAGACGTGGGAGAGACCTTTTAAGTTTTATCACAGCAAACAGATATTGTTTAGCACTAAATAATTATGTTTATTGAATATAAGAATACATATGTACACAGAAGACAGATTTAACTCTCAGGATGCAGTTTCACTCTTTTAATCTGCTCTAACTGCAGGCCACTTGCAAAAGGGGCATTCACAGGATTGATGTAAATTTTAAGAACGCATATACATTATACAAAAAACAAATTGCTAAAATTAGATTTTTATTATATGCTTTTCCCCCCTTCTTCCTCATTAATTAAATGCGTCTTTCCCTTATCCATGTAGCACTGCTCTTTGGAGCTTCCCAGAACAAGCTCTTTTAGTTTGGCTTATTGCCCATCCTGCATCATCTGAAGGACAATCTATCTCTTCTCGAGTATCAGCATCATTACTTCAAAACCATCACAACTGCTGTACTGCTGTCACTTCCACCATTTCCAGTCTGTGAATTAACTTCCAAGCAGAAAGCATTCTTGTGTGTGTCAAGCTGAATTTTATGCCCCTTTTCAGGCAGCTGGCCAGCACAGGAGAGGCAACTCAAATTAACACAGTTAAAACCAGTAACAGATACAGGGCAACTCAGAATCAATTCAGGATGTAATTTCGTTATTCATTTAATATAATTGTGGGTTGCTGCCAAAAGGGATGCTCCTGTCCTCCCTCCCTATGCCAGCCAGAAATTCCTTCCTCTCCTTCCCTTGCACTAGGTCAATGATTAGGCAGTAACGTGACAAGTCAGATCTGCTTACTGCCTCCTCAATTGTTTTTTTCCAGGACTAGTCTTCACTTGGATCAGTGAACTGACTGAGGAAAAGCCTCCTTCATCTCCTTGTGTACCACCTTTTTTCTAAATCTGTAAAGTATAAAGACCTTGCTTTGAGATTTGATTGTAAGAAACCAGGTTTTTTAGCAGTGATAGCTCTTCAGTTGAATCACGGAGTGGATAAAGTACGTGCTCATGACACTGCCAGATAATATGCAGGGGCCTGCACTTAGCTTCAAGGTATGCTAAATCTAACCAATTTAGGTAAAGCATATACAGAATTTAAGACAGAACTCAGTTTGCTAATCTGAGTTGCCTTGTTGTAGGGTATTATTTCAGGATACAGAGGAACTAAAGTTTCACTTCACAGCCTCTGAAATGGAACATCAGACCCTCCAGCTCTCTTCTCTGCCCTGCTCCTCTGTCCCCTTGCAGCTGTGACCCAAACCCTGCCTTAAGCAGCGTCTGGCATGCCTGACTGCAACGTGAGCAGATTTAACACTGACTTTTTGCCAGGCTAGCTTTCTGCTGTTTTAGTGAACTGAACAGACAATCACGTGAACATCAGGACCGGCTCATGTAGTGAGGACCAGACACATAATGAGCTCTGGAGTCGGCTCCAAATCCTGCAGTCTAAGTTGAGGATCATGTACAACACACAGAGTAGGCAAATATACAAATAAAGTAGTTAACTCACCACAGTCTTCATGGTGCTCCCTGGATACAAGTAACCAGGACTATAAATTAACATCTAGTATGCATCAGCGTGGGCATTCACGTTACAAGTTTCTGAAATGGTTAGAAGCCCTTTAATAAAACAGGTAATAATATCTTATTTCAGAGAGGGTGGAAACAGATATGGGATGCAGCAACTGACCACGTCTTCTTCCAACCATTGTGAGCATCCTCCCTTATGAGTAACAGGAGCAGTTTGTAAACACCTGCACGAATACAACAGAGACATAGGATGGAAAATGCCAACTGCTTCAGCAGTAAATCCAGACCGTTCAGTGTGCCTGAGGCTATCAGTTCCCTGTGGGGTACATCTGCCCAGGTACTGAGACGTCAACTCCACAGAGTTCACTGGGATGTACTTGCGGCAGACCCCGTCCCTTCCCTCAAGTGACACTGGCAACAAGGGCTCCAAGTGATCCGTTTCTCAGAAGCAAACTGAAGTAGGCCCATCACAGTTCCTCTTTCAGGAAGCATTATCCTGTAGAATAGGTTACACTGGAATGACCCTTTGAAGGATACTAGTGGAAGATCTGCTCTTCAACAGAAAACACAATACAATTAGGCTAAATACTGCAGTGTGACAGGAAGTCAGTAAATCTGGCTCACAGACACTCAATTTCAAGAAAAGAAACTACATAAAAAATGAGGCAACTTGTCAAAACAAAATTAAAAAAATAGAAAAAGCAACAAAAAGAAGGAATCCTACAAGGACCCTGGAGACTGTTAAAAAAAGCTGTACGGGAAGCCCAGGTAATCTGTGTGCCACTATGCAAGCATAACGGCAGAGCCACCTTATATGCAAACCCTGCATGACTCAACAGGAAGTTTAAGGAGGCTCTCCTGGGAACGGCTGGAACTTAAAAGAAGTGGGAACTTTGTCCAGATGAGCAAAACAGGAAATCCCATAAAGCACGGCAAACCAAATGCAAATAGGAAGCTAAGAGGACTATAAGAAAGAAAATTTGAACAGTCCCTTGACAAAGGATGCTCAAACTGATAGTTCATGTTGCTTGTTTACTTGCTAACTATGTTAGTCAAACATGTCACAACCAGGAAGTGGATGAGATCACCCAACCACCACAACGTACACTGCGGAGTGGCAGAGCCATCGCAGGCACCCAGCGAACACTTGGCATGAGCCATCACTTCCAAAGCTGCCAGGGAAATCCCCCACCAGCATGTTTCATGGTGCAGACAGAGCACAGGAGTTAGAGCATCCACATGAACATCAGGTGGTTCAGTACTTGTGAAAATGTTTGAAAGTTAAGACTCATTGAAGAGTTTAATTTAAAACCACATTTTTATTCCTGATATATTTGTAAAACTTGGGGGTTGCAGATGTTTTTCTTAAGGCACAGGTTTGCTTTCTGCTGTTTTAGTGAGTTGAAGCAGCTCACCCTGTGATCGCAGGAGCAATGGAGCCAGTGCGATGATGGGAGTGAGGAGAAAGGAGAGGGGGATACGACTCACCATCCAGAAGAACTATTAATAGAGCTCAAATATTCAAGGTTTTGGAGGTAAATAATTTCAGGAGATTAAAAAAATTGGTTTGATACCTTCAGGAGAACAGGTCCACAAACAGACACTACACGGGGAAAAAATAATAAAATGGATATATCCTCCAGTATCCATAGCCCAACCTTTGTGGATCCTGGGAGAACAATAGGGAAAAGCAGCATAAAGCTGCCCAGCTCATAGCCTCTCCCTAAACAGCTTCCCCCACCGCCACTGTTGGAGAATTGGATGACCATATGCACTGCTGGGCAGGCCAAACAGCGGCCCTCTTATGCCCATCTTTAACAAACACACTTTACACGAAGCCCTTACCACGCATTTCTCTACACACTGAAAGAAGCAAGTAGCAGAGAAGCTCCTTGGCACAGCCTGAGGCGCTCAGCCTGCAAGGAAACTACAGAATTACGCATCACCAGCACCAAATTGGTTCTGACTGGGCCCAGGTTTGGCCAGTTACTCTTCAATTGTGAAACAGCATCACCTGAGCAGGACGCCACCACCCTGTAACCCCCCAACCATATACAGTAAGATGGCAGGTTTTTGACAGCTGAGTCCCTCCCTATCACCAGATTAAGTCACCTCGTGGTGAAATGCAGAGGTGAGAGAGATGTATTTCACCATCAGCTGTATCAAAAGGAGGCCAAGAGCCCCAAAACAGAGGCCTGCCCTCCCTCCCTTGCCAGTAAAACCCATCCATCAATGACACAAATTATTTAAATCCTCTGTCCAGGAGCAGAATCATGCTACACCAGGCCTGGGATACCATCAGGTATGCCAACCTTTAGCTAAATTCTGCAAGTTTGATGATAAACAGGATGCCTGAATCTGGGTGGCAGCTGCCTAGAAATAACGCGTTCATGTGGGTTTCCTCAGTGTTGGTCAGACTATCAGACAAGAAAGAACAAAGACAGAAAAATTATTTTCCTGCAAAATGCACTATTTCAGGAACGACGTCAGTTGCTCCTGAGGTTTCAGCAGCAGAACGGGCTCAGAGTGGATCTCAGACGCCCCTGTCTGATGCGGCTGCACAGCTCTGAGTGGCCCGGGTCCCAGACAAGCGTAGGAGGGGGCACAGCAGAGCCAACCGCTGCTGTTACATAAGCCCTTAAGACCAAGTGGCATTTCACCCAAAATAAAAAGAGGACCTCCTTCTGATGATGGGCCTGAGCTCTGTTGATCGGTGCCACTTGTGGCGGCTCGAGTAATTTGTCACCCTTGACAGGCCCACGGAGCAGTGTTTAACAATCTCAGCACAGCCTCATGGAAGTCTCTAGGGTCTGATTCCTGGCTGTCAGTAACTGATTTCAAATCACTATTCATAAGAATGACTTCTGTTTGAAGTCAATTATAAAACTACATATAAAGTAGATACCTAAAATACCTTTGGAACGAAAGTTATGTTTTCTGTCAGATTAGGAATGCCTTTCTGAAAGTAGCTGGAGGCCAAAGGAGGATGGCACTCTGTACCAAATATGCCTTCCCAAATTTCTGGCTCTGGATGCTTGCAAGTTTAGATCTTCCTTCAAAAGCCCTGGCCATTGGTGCCCGAGATCTGCCAAAGTCTGAGAGAAACGTCCTCTTGAAGGTGCTTCCTGCCCTGGTGAGATCTTGTCCCTTCAAATCCAAGCCCCATTGGCATTTTAGGCAGGAAAGAACTTCTGCTTCCCTTTTTCTCCATCCTTCTTCCCCTCCCGTTCCTCATTCATCCCCACGCAAAAATCTGTGGTCAAAGTTAGAAAGCTATCTAGTGAGTGAACTGGACTGGGTAAACAACTTATACTAAGAAAAGAACAGTTTTTACAAAGGTAGGTTGAATCTGCATAGTTTTTGCTGCAGTATCTCTAACGTAAAAGTTGTCTTTTCTTTTCTTCCTCACCCAAACTTCTCCAAACCGAAGTCCATGGTGTAGACCAACTTAGAGTTTAGTTTCCATTAAGAAACAATAGCGCAAGCTAAGGTGATTCCTAGTAAGTGAAATTCAGTTTCATATACTTGGGATACAGCAAAAACATTCACAAGCTTAAGAGAGCTTCATATCACATATCTTAGAGTGGAAATCCATGACACCATGGACACTCCAACTAGGACATGTAGTTATTGTAAACAAAGCCCTGAAGATGTTAAAACACAAGGATTTTACTTCTTTCAAAAGTAGCTGAAGATCTCAATACAAGTGATTTCGTTTCAATACTCTAGTTCCGAATGAAGCTGAATCATCACGTGGGTTTCACGTTTAAACCCCCCACATTTAGGAAGACTTGTTTACAACAGATTAATTCCTGATTTCATTCCCTAGAAACCATCATGAGACGAGGACATACCACACCAAGGCGACAGTGAAAGATAAAGCTGACTGCAGCTAGTCTAAAGTCTAAAACTAATTCCTTGAGTAAGAAGTACTAAGAGGAAGTTTCTCAGAAGTCTGTTCACAGCCTTTTCTGCAGGTGAAGATGGCACGACAAAGACATTGCAAGGTTTCCATTTACGGGATCTGAATGCAACCGCAGAACAACGTAGGCTGGAAGGGATCTCTGGAGGTCATCTAGCACAACCTCCTACTGCAAGCAGGAGTAATTTCAAAGCTGGATCTAGTTGCTCAGGGCCTTACAGATTTGAAAATCTCTAAGGATGTAGATTCCAGCATTACACACCACTCATCACAAAAATTGTTTCTTTTTATCCAATGGGAATTTCCCTTGCTGCAAGTGGAAGGTAGATGTATAAACAATGTGATTTTTAACCTGAAAATATCACAGACCAGAATAAAAAGAAAAATGAAAATCCAAAAGTAGTGACTGTTACAGCCACACATCAGCACTATTTAAAAATTCCCTTTCTAGAACTGTTTAATAATGAATAAGGAATCAAGTCAGAAATTCATCTCCTGGTAGATTTTTCAGGGCAGATGTTAATATGTCAAAATAACAGGTTTAATATTAAATTGATCTTTGCCCCTGAAAAATATTCAATACTTTCCAGAATAAGAACACCTGAAGAACTGCACAGGATCTCTGTAGTGCGAGATCTGATCTGACACAGTTCAAGAGCAAACGCCTAGGAAACAGCAAAAGAATAGCACATAGCGATACTTCCTCTTTGCTCGTGCATCCACACATACTTCAGACGAGCGTCGGTCTCTCTCAGGTCCTGTAGAAGCTTCTTCCCCAGTGCACTGAAACACTGTTGTTCTTTCTGAACACAGAGGTTACTTATTCTCAGGCTTCGTGCTGCAGAAAAACTGGTAAGGCAGCCTCACACATGAAATCTAGTTTGGTGCCTCTCCCCCTCCCTGAGAGTCACAAAAATTACGAACATCTTTACCTATTATACACAGAATACTCTTTCATCCCAACATGACAAAACCAAAAAATAACATTCAATATAAAGTAACACACTCTGGAGGCTAAATCAAAGACTAACTCTTTCCGACAGCCCATTTCAACAGCTCTGAGCAGCCACAACTTACCAGAAGTCAGCGTGTGTTGTCCAGAGGAGGACCTTCCCAATGCAAGGCCCTAAGCAAACCGCAAGCGTTAGAACACCAGCCCTGACCCTACAAAAGCCTGTTGTAATACCTTCTCTAAAGACAGGCTAGCTTGCCAACACTCACCTGGAGAGAAATTATCAAATATTTTTACCTGGTTTTAGAATTTCCTTCCTGTAACATTACATGCACATTTCTCCCATATTAACCTTTAAGCAGAGTTTAGTTTAAACACACTACTGATGCAGTCATCTCAGAAATAAAATGAGAGCCCTAGTTAGTTCTGGATTGATTTTATTCACTCCATTATTACTTTTTTCCCCTCCCTCTCCAAGCTTCATTGCCTCATCCTTTTGGAAAACGGCAGATATATTTACCTACCCCATGTCCAGTATTGCAATGTTACAGCCATGAATTCTAAAGAAACCCTCGAAAGAGATTTAAAATGTTCTGAAGAACGGTAGTCATACCATAAGATGTAATTTAGACAGTATTAGTCAGGTGAATTGTGGTACTAACAGGGCCAAACCCAATTGTAAAGAATATCATGTTAGTTTAAGCTACCGTCATGGAACCAAAGCGTAGATTCTCTTTTGAGCCTCCTCCACAGCAATTTAAGGTAATCAGTTTTACCTGACTGGTGGAGAGGTCTAAGAGCACCCACAGAGCGTAACACAATTAGTTATCTGTTAAGCCCCAGTAATCCAATTACTCTGGAGCACATGTAATACTTTAAAAGTAAAATGATAATAACCCACCTTACCACAGCATATTCCTTCACCATCTCAAGAGCCTGATTCAGTCTCGGGCACAGCCGTACCCTGCTCAGAAGCGAGGTGTGCCCAGGCAGACACTGGCCTCTCCCGGGGAGCGAGGTCCCGAGGCCACATGCTCACACTGCAGCTCAGCACACGTTACAGTGGTTACAATGGAGGGGTTATCTAGACAGCACCAACAGACCCCATCGCTCCTCTCCCTACTCCTTCAACCTCCAAATCTCTC
Source organism: Fregata magnificens (assembly GCA_013389945.1). Lineage (NCBI taxonomy): Eukaryota > Metazoa > Chordata > Aves > Suliformes > Fregatidae > Fregata > Fregata magnificens. The sequence goes on from WAAD01027809.1 coordinate 111,258, forward strand.
AAAGATTTGCAGATTGAGGCAGTATCTTCTATTTAACTAGCTGGAAATAATGACAAGCTTTTGTGACCAGAAGCCCTTCTCCAGGTCAGGAGCAGATGTTAAACTGAAATACAACTCAAAGCACAATTCACCTGAGCAGTCTATGAGTTGAAGTAAGTAATATCTGTCTTTACAATTAAGTAAAGAAATGTTTAGCAAGGTGCTCTGAATCGGCCTAAAATGGCAAGAAATTAATTTTGTCAATGAATATGTGAACACAACAAACCATGGGTAATAAACCACAAATAAATAGCACTCGTACATTGGAACCATGTCCAGTTGCTGTGGATCCAACACCTTCTCCTTCAGTCTGTCCTTTTCTGAATCCTATGGAGCAATCCCAAAATATCAGTACTGCCACTGGTTGGTATTTTATTGTTGTATTATTTCTGTAGTAGCTGAAGCTGGAACTACCTACCACAACTTAAAGAATATGCCACCATCCCAACTGACTGTCAGACCAAGAGGATACCTTAGCTCTTGCTGTCACAGAAATTCTAATACTTGAATAACAACCTCAAAATACCAGCCACAAGGATAGGCTCTATGTTGTGATCGGTACAAACTGCATTTGACTTTACTGGGTATTTCCACTAAAACACTTTGTTGAGAAGTTGCACAATGAAAAATGATCAGAGGGGCTGTTTCAGCCTGCCAGGCTTCATATCCCTACTCCAACATTCGAAAGGATTTCTCTTACGAACAGAGCTCTAGAGCTAAGCTTTCAAAGCCCTGTGAACAGTGTTCTGATGAAGTGTTAACTGCAGAATAAATCAGCCTAAATCCAGGGAGTTGTTCCAACAGATTAAAGCCTCAACGCCAAAGAGAAAGAAGGAGGTCCTGCTCCCACTTTATAAATATCTCACTTTGTTTTGAGCCTGCCACCTGCTACTTTCATTTGGTGGTCTTAGTCCTTTTATCGGAAGAGACAGTGAATAATGGGTTCATATACGCTCCATGCTGCCAAGACTTTATATGCATCCATCATATCCTCTTCAAAGATATCTTTTTGAGCCTGAAGAGTTTTGATCTAGTTACCATTCTTTACAAGGGACACATTTCACACCTTTGATCATTCTCATCAACCTTTTCAGGATCTCTCCCAGTTTCACTGGGTCTTTAAGAGCGAAGAGACCAGTACTTATGCAGCATTCACAACATGGTGCACTATGGGTTTACACAGCAGTATGTTTCCTAGTTTGATCACTATTATTTTTCCATAAGCATCTAACCTTCAATTTGCTTTTCCAAACACCGAGACAGTATTTTGATAGAACTGCCTATTATACCCCCCAAGTTTCATCTATGACTGGAAAGCCAATTCAGAGCTCATCACTGTATACATACAGTGGGGGCTGTTCTCCAGGTGCGTTACTTCACTACACTGAATTTAAAATGCTATTTTATCACTCAGTGCCAGAGTATTTTTCCATGCTTCCTCAAAGTTAACTCTTCTATTTAGTATCATAAATAATTTGGGTTTTTATCAACAAACAAACAGTCACCCCTCTTCCATTTATTTTTCTAACTTTGACTTCTCTGTGCTTTTGGCATCCGCATCATTCTCTGGCAATGGCTAACACTGTGAAAACACTGTATAAAATAAATCTTCCTCCTGTCCGATTTACAGGTAATTTTTTATTGGATGTCCCAACAGTCCTCACGCTCTCAGAAATGCCAGTTATTCTTTACTCACCTTCCATGGCAGTCATGCTTTCATAAAGCTTTATTACTTTGTGTCCTCCGGGTGGCTCCTTTCCAAGGTGCAGAGTCCTAAACTGTTTAACGGCTCCTGCTCTTTCTTCTCATTCCACGCCTTTGCTCTCTCTTGTCTTTCTCTCTCTTTTCTAGTTCTCTTATACTCAAAGAATTTGCCAGAATAATTATGCTGATGATGAGCTCCAGTGTAGATTATGTCTAAGATTTTACTGCTCTATAGGACCATTTTTCCTGCTTCCTCAGGGAGATCTATCAGAGTTTCTCTTTAGAAAAGTGCCTTAATACTGACATATACTTTCACAAATGTGCAGGCAACCTTCTACATCATGCCCTGCTTTCCCACCACTCCCAGAATCGGGAATTTTGTTAAAAACAATTTTTTATTACGTCATTTTAAATTTAAGCCGCTCATATTCTTCCCCCTTGACCTCAAGTTGACCTCAATCTTAAATTTTTGTTTAAATTGGCCCTTTTATGTACATTTTCTGCATTTGTGTATGAGCTACACTAGGTTAGTGCCTGATAGCTGTGAACAAAGAGAAAAGTGTCCATCCACCACAGCAGTGGAGAAGTCCTATACTCCTCTACTTGTTCAAGAGCTTCAATCAAAAGAAGGACGCAGTGGGAATCATTACAGAGTCAGGCGTTTGTTTCTTTTCAAAACAATGTGTTGATCTGATTTAGTTTCAGTAGTTCATCCTAATCTATTTTTAGGCTGTACTCTTAGTTTTCTTGAACCCTTCAGGTAATGCTTCTTATGTCAATATTATTCAACACAGTGAAGTCAGAAGAGATCAGCTTCATTCATCTGTCTGACCCTCCTGCCTAACACAGGATAACGAAATTTCTCTGTATAATTCCTTTACAAAGCCACGCAGGCTGGGATTGAGTGGTGCCATTTCTCTTGGGATCTTTTCAGTCAGCACTGAGTAGCTTTCTGTTTAATGAAGCGATCACACTTTCCGTTGCAGCCCAATACACTGGCACCTGATACACTCCTCCTGTTAAATATTCACCTCAGGTAGAGTTTAAATGGTTTGGTTTTCCTTCAAATGAAGCTGTAATCAGGGGAGAAACAGGGAAACGGGTAAGAGCCGCAAGGCCACCTCCCGTGCAATGACTCTGCAGCCAGTCTGAAGTAAAACAGAGACTCTCCCCTCACCACCGCTGCCCTGCAGACAGATTGAAAGCTGTTTTCTACGTTTTATTACCCAATCACCAGTAATAAAACTCGTTGCTCTTCATCTAGCCACTGCACGAGAGAGAAACACAGCATAGCACTGCTCAACCAGGCTCCTTACTAGGCCAGTGGTGATGGTGATCAATAAATTGTGTTAATGCAGGTGCTCAGAGAAAGAGGCAGCAGCTGTCATTTCTGAGATGTGACTGCTCATCCCTTAAAAATGGTGAGTATACAGGTATGCCAGTAAAAAAAGGATGGAACTTTCTAACAGCTGCACAGAAATCACTGCAGTCCTTGTCTGTTTGGCCAGATAAGAGAAAGAGATCCCCCTCCTGCTGCAACTGCACTCAGGAGCTCAGAGGCACCAGAGCTCCCGACCAGCCCCTGGGAGCACAGCACCTCTGCTCCCCGCACCCTGGCTTTCCCTGTACCTTTTATTCACGCGGATGCTTGAAGCATGATGCAGAGGCCAAGAGTGCGGAACAAGTCCCTTGGTTTACGGAAAGGTGAGTGCCAGTCTTGAAAGCTAAGGTCCCAGACTGCGAAAAGCAATTTGGAGCCACTGCTGCTGGGAAGACCTGGGGTTCTCTTAAAAATGCAAAAGAAAATTTGAGTCTAGTGATTTCTGACAGGATAAAAATACTTCAGATTTTACTAAAGGAAATGTTTCAAGATCAGGATTTAAACTCTGTGAGCCTTTCCTTATTGAAAGCTTTGACAACACCAAGACTGTATTCGCTTAAATAATTTTTAGGCCAACAAGGTGACTGATGATGGCTTCTACAAAAGCAGTTAATTTTCATGTGGAGTCATGATAAAAGTAGCAGCATAAATGCCATGTTTACAATCAATCCACAGCCCAGAATGACGTCTGAAGGCTAGAGATCTGAGGAAACATTAATACATCACATCAAAGAAATCAAAGTACAGAAAAGCAAGATACCTGCATCACAACACTTCTCAGTTCAGGCAATTAATGCTTAGGTCATGAATTAAGCTTTCTGGTGCATATGTTCCAAGCCATTTCAAACTTTTTCCCCAACAACTACTACCTACCAATCAGAGAAAGTACAGAGATTTATATCCTGGAGACCTCCATAAAAGGGTGAATAAAATTTCTGCCTTTCTGCCTAAACAGTTCTTATTTTATGAAAATGAAGTCCTGACAGCATTTCTCCTGCCTTTATGTAAAATCTTAAATTCCTATTCCTATTCTACTGTGAATTTCTTCAAAGGTTACTACACCACACAACAAACTATATTCTATTTCTTAATTTTTTTTTTTTTTTTTTTAAGAGAGTACAAGCTTGTCCGGCTGTTTTCTTGCTTTCATTGTTAAGAAACTGCTGTCTTTAACAAAGAAGAATGAAGCAATTAAAGTCAAAGGGGAAAAAAGCAGTTATCTTGTGAGAGGCCAGAGGAAAAACCCCCACTATCTTTCTACTACTGACAAAAAAAAAAAGCTAACGGTCAGTGAATGCCTTCTTCATCTGTCTGAGAAATCCTGTGCTACACCATTTTAAAAGCTGGCGTTTGAAGGCTGTCTTGTGCTTGCTTTGCAACCTCAATAAAACATTTTTTAAATGAGGAGAAGAAACATGAAGTTTTTTTTCCAGACCAAAACAGCTTCTCAGGATAGATGAGAACAGCAGCTCAGCCTCTGTGCCGCAGCATCACTGCGCACTCTGTTTCTGCTGGAAGCACAGCAGAACAGCACTGCCTGGCAGTGGAGCTGAGGAAGCTGTTTGCAGCTTGGCTGCAAGCAACACAAGCACACAGCTCACTGTCCCTTCCAAAGGCATCTTCCACTCTGCCTCAAAGCATTACAGATACCCATCCGTTCTTCCCTATGAAGGTCTAAGTGTCCTCCAGGAATTCTGCTCCCTTTGGGATAACATGGTTAACAAAAAAAGCAGGATGACAGACTTCTAGGAAGTCTTTAGGGGTCACTGCACTGCCAAGAAAAACTGTGATCAGCAAGGAAATATCATTTTCTAACACCTAAAAACACTGCCAAAAATGGAATGCATTCATGTGGAACAGGCACAGGACCCCCCTCCTGAGTAACCAACTGGTGAGCTCTGCAAATTGTTTTTAGACATTTTTATACTGGCGAGAGTGGCAGCATACATATAATTATAGTGGCCTAGAATTACCCTTGAAAACACTTCATTTAGGCAATTACTACCAGGCATAACAATAAAAGCCATTTCTCACAGTATAAGCTGAATCACTGTCAGAAGGGCTTGATGGTCTCATTATACCAGTGAAGCTTCTGTAGTACACACATGACCAGACAGCCCTGGCACTGAAGCTGTTGCTTCCCAGATTTCAAAGGACTGATGAAATACATGCACACAGGATCTATTATGTAGTTAATAATCCTCTGTAACAGCAACTGTCAGGCTACCCAAAATTTGGGAATCATTGCCAACATTCCTATGCATTTGCAAAGAATTCAGGAAGACAACATGGGAGTACACATCAAATGTATCCATTCATATTCAACATGCATGAACAGGAAACAAAAAAAACCCAAAACAGCAAAAGGCATTAGGTAAGAAGGGTGCAAGAAGTCTCCACCACTGTCTTGGTATGATTGTCTCAGGCCAGAGAGGGGCCAGAAAGGCTGCTTGCATCCATACCCACTCAGGTCATCTGTATTTAAAAAAACAAACAAACAAACAAACTTCCATTCACCACCCAAAGTATAGTTATTTCAGAAAGGAAGGGTTGTTTTTTTTGGGTTTTGTTTTTTTTTTGGGGGGGGGGGGGGGGGGGCGGGGGGGCCGGGGACGCGCAGGAAATGGAATGGTGTTTCTTATCCCTGCACGCTCTCCAGCATGCCACCACAGAAGAACCAGGATACTCCCCAAGGAAATCATGTCAGCAAAGGTCTCTGACTTCCTTGCAGGTTTGGGGTGGAAACCTGGAACACAGACTGGCTGAGTGACAGGGAGTGCTGCAGTAAAGTCAATCACTCTGAAGGCAAGTAACACCTCTCAGCAAGAATGACACGTCTGAGACAGCTCCCTCCATTAGAGCACGTCCACAGAACAATTAGTCAGCGATTACTCGCACAAAGCAGTCTGGACACACATCCTCTTACCATGTGCAATACATCCAGAGAAGCTTATATTCAAGTACAACAAATAACCTGAGCCAAAGGACAACAAAATCAACCTGGCTTTAAGCCCCAGTAGCTCCTCTTTTAAGGAGACTTCTCCAACTACAAGCATCGCACTCAGCAATTGCACATAAATAACCCTTTTGGGTGTAGAAACCAGGAGAAATGCTGATGGTTTATATTTTCTAAGATTTGGAACACTGCTGAAGAGATCAGAGAGACAGCTTTTGTGAGCAAGAGAGATCACACAAGCACTGGGTGTTTCCTGAAGCTCGACCGGCAGCAGGACTTAGACTGTGTTGTTTGTGGCATTTTAGTAGGAGTTTAGGAAAACTTTGGGATTCCCTGGAATCACAGTCAACTTGCTCCTGCTTCTTGTGGTCAGCCCCATGACTGAGTCCAGGAGCAGAACAGCTATGAGCTCCAAGACCATTTAAAAACAGTTACAAATGCACAAATTAAGTGTTCAAAAGGTAAAGAACACCTGGGTACCGCGCAGCTGGTGCAGTGGTTCTGCTCAGTGTGGTCAAAAGAATTTCTTAAACCTTCACTCTCTTATGGCAAGACCCCACGTACTGCAAAGTTCCCAGGCTGGGCTACAACGGAGTTGCTACAGCACACAGACCGTATCTCCACTCCTCCCTGGGGACAGAGGCCTCATTTTTTTTTTTTAATATGCCACTGAAAAAATAAATAAATAAAAATGACACTTAGCTCCCCAAAAACCCAAATTGCTTTAACTTTTTCCTTGGAGGCAGAGACGATCTGAACTTCTTCATCAACTCTTTCATACAAAGCTACAACCTCTTCTGTGCTTTTGTATTCACTCTGCTGGAAAATTCCAGCCCTTTTTGCAATTTAGACATTTGTGTTGACAACTTCACGATGATGGGCCAGTAACTGAAAAATTGCAGTTGACAGTCCTAGATTACTCTATGCTGACTCCTCAGTCGTAATCATTCAATTATATGACACAGCAGCATGAATGAGCACGGCACCTAACAGTACAAAGTAACAAACGCTACAACCCGGCATTCGCAGACTGACACAGGCGAGTGCAAGGTCTCACCAAGGAGACACCTTGATGGACAATCTTCTAAACAATGCCTCCTTCCTTTTGTTTCTTCCAACACCATAACAGCAGCTATAGCATTTGCTTTATATAGGTATTATACTGTGTAAAATGCTGAAGGATAATTTACCATCTTTTAAAGGAATGTCCTTGCTGCAAACCAGAAGCCAGCAGACCTGGCGGTCCCACAGTTCAGCTCCCAACTCCAAGGTATTCCCAGGCTCCCCACACACTGAGATCTCACAGCAGCACTACCTGTGCGGGGACAGAACCGAGAGGCCACCCACTGCCAGGTGATCTGGCAAATGATTTGATTCATTAGCCACACATGAATCGGATGGAATACCTGCTGGGTGTTCCATCCATTTACTGCTAGAAGTAACAAAAACCATTTAGGGCATACAAGCTCTCTTATTGACTTTCTTTTTTTAAAATAATGAATGTTTCCAATTAACTATTTATCTTAAAAGTGTCAGGAAAGTATAATTTTGTTCTGGCTGAGCTAATCCATGCGCAGATTTTCACCAAGCCCTGCATCTTTCTCTCTGTCAGCCCATGGATAAAGCTCAATTGCATTGTAAAATGAGAAAAAAATCTTCCCTGGCTTTCCTGCAGACCGTAAGAAACGTATCTGGCAACCTTTTCATCCAAGCTGAAGGAAAAAAGAAGTTGAATTTGTAACAAGGACCACTTCTTTGATGAAAACCATGTCAGAATGAACTACATGAGCAAAACAGCAAAGGTACAGTACTATACAACAGTTAAAAACGCCTCTCTATCAGCTGACGAGCATGTGCTTGCTCAACACTCTCAACACTTACATTAATTCTCCAGCCATGGCAGAGACAAGCCATGTGGCACCTGAACTGGCAGCAGAGAAAAGCAGACTTAAACCACTCCCCAAGCCCCCATCTTCTACCATCTGCAAAATAAAGCACAAAACCACATACGAGCCCTCCTTTTCTGGAAGGAAATACACCGATCCAAGTCATATAACCATATATTTATGCAAATCAAGTTTTTCTTTTTGCCTAGGCAAAGGTAGAAATACACAAACTGAGAAAAACAGACCTTATTGGCTAAGCAATACATTTCAAATCTACCACAGCCAAAAGAAACTGTTAAACAGAAGCGTCTAACCTCAGTTCTCCACACAAAGACAACCCAAAAAAACCCTCAGCAGGAAACTGTTACTATGTATGACAACAAAACTGGTGAATCAGGATATGAATTTTCAAAAACATGCCTGAAAAGCCTATTTAGTGAACAAAAATTTCATTAAAGACCTATATCATTGGTATTCAGGCAACTTAAATGCACACAAATCTCAAATAATTCTAGCATTCACAAAACACTACAAAGGCATCAGTAGCAAAATTTGTGAATTTCCAGTTTCTGAATGTTTCTGAAATATTTAGGATGCAATTGTTCCTAATAAATTAGAATAAAGTCCTTATATACGATAAAAAGTAATACTAGATCCCTATTAATTTACAGAAATGCACTAAAAAATCCCTCCTTGTTCACTGTCTTTCTTTAAGAAATTCCGGATATCAACCCATGGTCAGACTGTTTTTCTGCCTCAGCACAGTGAAAGAGTCCAAGAAGCCGTCGCAAAATCGATCGAATTAGTACCTAGGTGCGATTCATCCAGCAAGCCACACTAATCTGACTACAGCATCAAATTCACGCCAATTTGAAATAAAAAGTGCAAGTCTGTGCACAGACGCTTACACTGCCTTCAGTCTAGACTACAGTTGAGCCGATAAGGTCACAATTTCAATCAGCAGCAGCAGCAAGCATAGAAATATGCACTTATCCAACTGAATTGATTCTAATTAAATCCACACATGTGTAGACTATCAGTACAGCAACACTACATCAGCATTAATTTATAATTTGTTGGGTTCATTTCCAGCCATCTCTGTTTCCAGACTGGATTCACTGCATGGCCGCAGGAGTGCTGGAGGGGAGCATCAGACAGGGCTGCGAGGACGGGCAGAACCTCTCCCTTAGCAGGGGCGTTCACGGATGTGCGTTTGTAGCAGTGACGAAACTGCAATACAAGATACCACTCAGATAGCTACTGAACTTCAGCAGCTCTGCAGCTGAAGGGTAAACGGGAAATCCCTCGCCTGGACTAATAACTAGCTGAAAACAGACAACAGAGGGTAGGCATAAATGGTCAATTTTCACAGGGAGGGAGACTGGCAGGAGCCTTTTGCAGTGCTCTGCCATACACTGCATTCATAAACAATCTGGAAGAGGGGCCAAGGAATGGAGTGAAAGTCTCCTGAGGATACAAGCCATTCTGACAGTAAAGAGAAGGGCTGACTGAAGACCTGCAGAAAAACCCTACGAGACTGAATAATCGGGAAGTAAAATAACAGATGAAATTCAGTGCAAATAAAGTAGCAGTCCAAAGAAAAATAATCCTAATTTCACATACAGAGTGATGTGCTCCAAACTGATCATTAACACTCAGAAAGTCTTGCTGGAGTCATGACAGACTGATAAAAGCATCAGCTCACAGCCATTCAACACATTAAAAAAAACCCCCTAACGTTAGGAAATGATTAGTAATTAAACTACCATCTAAAGCTATAGAATGTCTGCAGCTTAAATTTTGGATGCAGCGCCTGTTCCTTCATTTCAAGAGGACATAATGGAAGGGGAAAATATTTTTAAAAAGGAAACAAGGTTTGAAAAGATGAATACTGAGGAATAATCAATTAGGCTGGGGTTATTCTGCCTGGAAACAGGGATTACTGCAGTGACATATGACAGAAGCCTATAAAATCATCAGTTGCATGGAGAAGGTAAACAGACACAGTTTCCAAACAATACAAAAGCTAAGAGATGAAATGAAGCTAGCAGCTGTCAAGTTCAAAAGAAAACAAGCAGAGGTAGTTAGCACCTATAACATTATTTTGTGCTCTGGAAGGTCTCCCCGGGATGCATCAGTGCTGTACATCTAAATGGACTGGAGACACGGGCAAGTTCACAGAAGAAAAATACATTAACCATTAACAAAATAAATGCGAACAACATCTACCTCTTGACATCCCTCAGCTGACGAGAGACAACAGGGTTATCAGACAAAGGTTTATATAATTTGCCCTCACCTTATGCTCTTCTCTTTTTGGTCACTGTCAGGAAAGAACAGTGGACTAGATGGTTCCACCTGATTCTACGGCTGTTCTTACACCGCAAAAGTCCACTACATCTCTGGTACTCCTCAGCCCTTCTTTGAACTCTTTCAACTTGCTTACCTGGCAAAAGCTGATCTTCTGGGGAGATGGGAACACAGAGGGGCTGGATTAGTGCCCTGCTTATTTAGCAAACTGAACCGGTTCAGGAAAACATCCAGTAAGTGCTGGAGGTGGTACAAGACAGGGAAGGACAAGACCAGCCCTTTTGCATGCCAACTGGTCATTAGACCAGTTTAAGATGTAACACCCAGCTTCACCACCAAAATACAGATAAAAACGAAGCAGCAGATTGCCTATATCCTCTGTTCGAACACACAGAGAAAAGCCACAATTCCAGCTCTTGTGGGGGAAAAAAAAAAAGGCTAGTTTCACATTTTTAATCCATCTGGTAATTACAAGGAGAGTCTGGTTTACACATGACTGAATAGTAAAGGTTACTTTAAAATTAAACATCACATTTAAAAACTCTACTGTATTTATACTATGTAAAGCAAGGAACACCCCTTCGGTGAACTAAAACCCATTGTAAATACAGAAATGCATCCAAGTCTGGTAAGGATGACAGCCAAATGAAAACAAAGCTATTCCTTCCTGTGCTTCCCACAGCATCAATTTGATTACCACATTAAACGGTGCTACATCAGTGACAGAAGCCAGATAGAAAATGGTGAATGATCAATAAGAATATATCATTAAAAATCCAGCAAGTCTCATTTACAATTCAGAATTTACGAGAACAGAACTGAAGACCAAGTGAGATTATTAAAATCTCTCATCAACTCTGATTTGCACAGTAGAGGGCACACCCAGTCATTCCCACGTCAGGACCAAATTACAAGTGCTTTGCTTAATAACTGACCTGATCTGGTCAGAATACTGAGAATTCCCAGGGAAAAGCAATACAGAATTTTATCGTTCCTCCGAAACCACATTCATATGAAAATGAGACCACTGAGATGCATCAAGACACATATCAGGAACATTTTCTTCAACATTACACAGAGAAACAGTAGCAAAGCACTCCTCTGTTCTCCTTTAACTATCGCAGATTAAACCAGGCTCCGTAATAATTACAGACACAAATAGTCTTAACCAGTACTGTGCAACTGTCCAACACGAGGCTTAGGAGTCATAAGCAAAAGAGGCATATTTACTTATATCCAAGATACAGCTGACGGATGATGAGCACGAGATAAACCCTGATAATGGAGGGTTATGGTGTCAGCACTGCCTACAGAAATAGAACTCACTGAGTGTTTGGCTTTACCTTTTTCCAGGAAGCAACAGTGGTGGCAATCCAGCTGAGCTGTTATTTGTGAGAATGACAATTAAATAATTAAAAATTAAAATCCCTATTCTGTTACACAGGAAAACTGAGCCCCCCCAAAATTTTGAAGCTGATTTGCTTTCTCCTATTTTTTTTTTTAATTTTTGTGCTTAGACTATATTATGACCATAATCTTTTGAGCTTCTTACTGAAAATACCATACCTATATACTACTACTTTGCTATAATGTTTACCTTGAGCATGCAACAGAGGAATGTTTAAGAAAACTGTCCTAGAAGCATCTTTAAGAAAATTTCCTAGTATATCTTTAAGGGACAAAAATATATGTTGTATGTAATAAAGCCTCTGAAATATAAATGTACCACTACACTTAAGCTTTCCAGTGAAAAACATTAAAGATTGTGTCATGTATGACCAATGTGAAATATGAGCTGCAAACAGAAGCACTGGAGGATTTCTGAAGGTGATCCGAGATTAGGAAAATGCAAATTAAACCGGTTTGTTCATTTCAATTAGTTTTTAACCGTAGATAGAAAATGAGTAGCTACGAATACAATCACAGCCTCCAATAATGCTGCTTCCAGCAGTTGTTTAATTTTCATTTTATAACATTTCCAGCTTCGACATTTGCAAACATCTCAATACAAGCCATGTATAGCCCACACTAAGTTTCTGCCCTCAAGACTGCCAGTTTCAGTGACTCGTGTGCCACACACAAGCTAAGTTCCAAAATCCCAAACAAATAAATGAAATTGGAACAGTCATTGCCGATCCTGAGCCCTCTTCACAATCCCAGTCCAATGGCCAACAATCCAAATGAATCCTAGTGATTGCCTTGCTTCTTCAGGAGTCTACCCCCAATTCAGTAAGAGAGACGCAGTTGGTAAGCTCTGCTCCCCTAGTCTAAGTAAATTATTGTGCCAGAAAAGCTCCAAGCTGATTTTAAACTCAGCTCTTAGACTTTACATTACCTTTTGACTTTTCACCATAGACTGATACACTAGAGCCGAACATGGTTTGACAGGCTCCCGGAGTTGGAAGACTGTTGTCCTCTTGTTTCTATAGAGAAGGAAAGGCAGAAGCTAAAGTAATGAGCCCCCAAGTCCTCCTGTCTGAACACGGGAGACTCACGAGCGTGCCTGACACAGGAAGCAGAAGTGGATTCTTCTCCGCTTGTAACCCCCATCTTCTCATCACCTCAGTATCCAAGGACAAAAACTCTTCTGGGCCTCCCAGATGCAACCCCCTGACACTTACCAGACTTTCCTTCCTCTGGAGCAACCACGCATGTGACTGACTCGCCCCAGTTCTGCTACAAACTCTGACTGCGATTCACATGCCGTGACCGAACTGTATCACAACTTGATCACGCACCGGTTCCAGACTCCTCAGACTTGAGAGGAATCAAAAACCGCATCAGACACCAGGCTCTTAATTGGCAATGCAACACCCCAATGCCACTGAGCCAGCTGACGGCACTCCCAACACCTCCCGGGAAGCCAGTGACAGTGCTACACAGAGTAATTTGTTAACACCCTGTTTTCTGCACCGGGCTTTATAACGATGATTCTTAAGACAGCAGAAGCATCTGACTTTGCTACAATGTTTTGAATTACTCCCCGTGACTTACGTTAAATATAAAAAAAAGAAACGGCCGTTGACCTAAAGTGATGATGCAAGTCAACAAAAAGATTTTTACATCCTAATGAGACCGTACTGAAGAAAACCACCCTGTTTTCACGGTCCAAAGTAAATAACGCGACTGAGAACGTTGAGATCTGAATACCAGAAAGAAAAGCTACAGACGAGAGCAGACGGAAAGCCCAGAGCACTCCCGTCCGTTATTTACAGGAAATAAGTCACCTCCGCAATAAGACCAGCGGCAGTTTCGAGGCGCTTCTCTTTTTTCCCCAAGGAAGCCCGGTATGACGAGGGAGCATCTCCTAAACCCAGCTCCCCGAGGGAGCGGCTCTCCTCCGGCGTCTCATGACGGCGCGGGAGCCGAGAGGAGCGGAGCCCGCCCTCCCTCCCTCCGCGGCGGCCTCTCGGCGGGGGAC
>WAAD01027809.1:125685-139196 GCA_013389945.1 Fregata magnificens
CGAACGGCGGGAGCTGCCTGCAGCCATCCCCGGCGCCGCTCCAAAGCCTGAAACACCTCTTGCGTTGGTTTGGGTTTGGGTTGGGTTTTTTTTCCCCTCCAGAGGTAAGGCTTAGACTAAATTCTTGATAGGCCAAGCAAACTTTCTTGTTCTTTCCCCCGCTGGAGGTTCTGGCAGCGTGCAGGTGTGAATGTCGGGGAAGCCCTCCCCGAGGTCACGGTCATCCCTCCGTCCCCACTGCCTGACTCCTTCCATGAGGACAGCCACCCCGAAGGGACAGCGAGTGCTGCGCCACGCCTGGCATTTCCAGCGGCACCCTAAGGAGTGTGTGTGCTGTCCTCCACCTCCTGCTGCCTTTTTTCCTCTCTTCAGGAGCGTCTCGAAGTGGAAATATTTGGTTCCCAGGATAGTGTGGTATCCCCAGTGCCTCTCACCTTACCCTTGGTAGGGCTCTGCCCCAAGCATTTAAAAAGAAGGTATTGCCCAAACTTAATCCATATTCTGGTGTCTGGTGCCACCCCGTGGTCCCACGTACCGCTTCTCGCTCCGTTCTCAAAGGCTGTTACTGAATAGCAATGGAGGAGGGGAGGCAGAGAGCTCAGACGGTAGGTAGGTAAGCCGTTCCCAAGTGGGTTCCCAGTAGGAGAAAGAAGAGCATTGGACCATACTGCCACTGGGGTCGTCCCAGCCCGACACAGCACCGCTGAGTGCCCAGTGCTCCCCTCCCGTATCTCTGAGCCCCAGCCCTTCCTCACATCACTCCCCTGAACCGCCTGTGAAATCCTGTCACCTCCCTCAGCACTAGCTGCTACTTTATCACCTTTTCCCACTTACCTGTTACCTCCAGCAATTTGTCAGTAGTAGCTTCTCCCACCCTGCCCAGCTAGCCTAACATCAGGCCAGGGCCTTCCCATTTGCCGGCAGTCCCCCGCTTTGAGGTGATATCAGAAGCAGCTGCCTTACTGGGGAAGCCTCCACTTACACAGTTGCAAGTAGCTGCAGTCTGACCTCCTGCCACCGAGAGGGTGGTGAGGGCAATCCAGGGAACACACAGGGAGGCACGTGAGGTAAATAACACCCCTGTAAGCAGGCAGACAAGTCCAGCTCTTTGGCCTTGTTAGCCACACGATGCTTCCCAGGTGTTGGTAGCAAGGTGGAGTATGTTGGTTGTCTCTCAGACTCCTGGGGCTGGAGTGATCCCGGTTCTTGCCTGAGTCTCGGGTCTTTGGAGACCACCCTGCAGACCTGGGTGATCCACATCAATGGTCCGCTTCATTGTAGGTCACAGTATGGAAGGCAAAGTCAAGTCTGCTTCCTGAGAGTCAGATTCCGTTCAGCACCACAGAGTTGAGGCAGCGTTACACGCTCAAGCAATGTAAGCAGTGCTCCATTTTGCCAGCTGAGATTGGCACAACCCTCCCAACACACCCATTCATTTGCAGTGCACCATTGCCTGGCTTTGGCAGGGCTATGTAATGAAATTCAGTTAGTTCAATGCAGACACCTTCCCCTTCTTTCAAGGAACTGCCAAAAAGAAACCAGGATCCAAAGTGAGTGTGTACCTACCAGGGAACAGGGAGGGCTGGCTGCTCCCTGAGGGATGAGGGAGCTGGCCAGGGCAGGGGCCTTGCCAGCCAGAGCACCATCCCATCATACCCAAGCAAGCTGAGCAGAGCAGACCGAAAGATGCTAGCCACGTTCAGTCAAGAGTCCAGATCATCAGGCAAGTTCGTGGTGATAAGGCTGGTCCAAGTCAATCTGCAGGTTGGAGTCAGGTCTGATGAGGATAACCAGGATCAGATACAGCCCAGTGATTGCTGGGCAAGTCTATGGGGGTGAGGCAGGTACAAGATCAAGCTGGAAAGTCAGTCTGTGTGCCAGGATCAGTTTGAGCCAGGGCCAGGCATACCTGAGACAAAGCCAGAGAATGGTTCTTTTATAAAATAGCTCAGGCAGGGGCTAAAGGCCCAGGACTGAGCTTAAATGGGACTTTTTCATATAAAAGCATTTACAGAGTAACATGCCTAGTGCTGTTTGCCTCTTCTTGCACAGGCCCAAGCATAACTCCAGCTCTTCATGATGCCTTTGTGCTTGCCTGAGCTACCAAGAACAAGAGGGGAAGGAAGAGGGGTAAGTGTGGACCTGTGCAGGCACTATATGCAGAAACAGTCAGTACCACTGCTTAAATTTTTAGGTATTATGTAAACTAGATTGGCTGTTGAACAGAGGTGGAAAGAGGGGAATTTCCTGCCACAAGACTGTACAATCATTGCAATAGTCCTCCAGCCCAGGAAGTTGTGTTTAGGCTCTCTGGTGTGGCTGGTCCCCATGCTGTGCTTGCTGTTGTCAACATGGATTATTTCATCTGTGCATGTGCTGCAGCACAGCAGTCCAGGACCCTGCAAAAGGCAGCAGCATTTGCCCTGACTAGGCTACCACTACCTCCTCCCCATGTGTTTTTGGCTGACCTGTGTCTTTTTTTCTGCAATCCTCACAGAAGAGAGTGTTACTTCCTATTTTTCTCAGAGAAAACACTAATAAAAAGAAGTCCTGCTGGAAATGACTTACAGAACCATATGCTGTTGTGTTGATGATCCAATGTAGTGATAACCATGTTGTAGGCATAAGTGAGGGCTGGGAAGCAGAGGGTTCTCTGGTTGTAAAGGCAGTCAGGGTTGGGGTTCCTCGATGCTTTTGCAGTCATTCAGTTGCACGTCAGCATGGGTGTCCTGTGCCCTGGCACAGTGTGGCTCTGGGCTAAGGCACCAAGGAGGATGGGGCTGCTGAGGCAGCTCTCAAATGAGCTCTGCATGGGCCAGCTGACTTCACACCAGGAGAACATGGGTGGTTGTTGATTTCTGAACAAGCAGGGCATAACTGCAAACTTTCTCATGCCAGCCTAAATCCTTCACAAAGCTTTGGCTGAATGTTCTTTCTTGCCAAAACCTACAGCTTACACGAGTCAGTCTAGGAGATCAGTAGCAGTGAAGCAACTACTCTACCCATCCAGGTCTGTAGTTCAAAATACGAAGACAATCTTGAAATGATATGGTATTTTAATTAAATTAATTAATTTTCAAGCTTTGTAGAAAAATGAATTGTTCACTACAAAGTGATAAAACTGTCTTAAGCCAACTTAACCCGCATCCATCACTTGTGCAGTGTGCACATTTAGTGCAGCTAAATGCTTGGAGTGTTTGCATTCAGAGGAAAGTTGTATTTGGAAAATAACAGCTAGAATTCAGTCTGTCTCTGTCAACCTCTCTTCTGCCTAATCCAAGCCAGATTTTCCCCAAACAGACTGCATCAAATTCCTTTTCCTTTTATAAAACCATGTCTTTTCTTCAGTAAATGTTTACTTGTTTAGTATTTACTTCCTCTGTGTTCACTTCCTAGTAAGTGTTAATGGAAACTAAAACAACAAATGCTAAGCATGCTGAAAGTATGGCTACTTATCAGAGGTGTGCAGTGGAAGTAATGGGAAATGTCAGAATGTAACTGATGGACAGCACTTTTCCACTTTTTTTTTTTTCCTGAAAAAGCTCTAAGTGGGACAACAACACCGGGGTTACAATAAAGGATGGAAGAAAATCTTCACAAGACACCTGGGGTATTGTCTCGATGCAGAAGAGCAGGCTGAGGAAGTAGCCAAAATATCCAGATTAAAGCTATACATATATATGTGTATGTACATAAATGAATGGTTATGATTATAGGTATGTTATATATGATATATATTAATGATATATTACTTAGATATGTTATATATATGATATGTAGTGAACTGGTGTAATATGGATATAGAATTAACTGAATGCATGGTCCTGGAGGCTGAGTATTTTGGGCTGGAGCTTTGGACTGGAACTATGCTCAATGTGTGTAAAATAATTAGCGAGTTAAAACATGAATGATAGAAGACAGCCTATAAGAAAATGTATGGTGCAGCGTAATGAGGAACTGAAGAAACGCTTATAAAACAGAGCTCTAGCTTATATTTGAGCTCCTGAAGCTCAGACGTCAGTGTGCTGCTCAGTCACAGCACAACACTTGCTTGTCTACAGGACGCCTGCGTGACAAATCTAGTGTCTAATCAAGCTGGGCAGAAGCAGTCCTGTTCCTCACAGGGTTCGGAGCTGACTCTGAAGCAGACAGCTGTGGGCAGTGGTTGCTTTCTGGGCATGCAGGGTGGGATGATGCTCCCAGGATTTCTGCCCAGCTGGGTGCCAGGAGTGGGCAGGGGGAGAGGCAGACTCTGGGAGGAGCAGCTGGACACAGGTGTGATGATAAACCTCTCCGTGAGCCCCAAGGTCAAGATGACCCCCATCTCTGTTCGCTATCGAAATGCACGGAGGTTCATGCCGAGAGAAAATCTGAAAGGTTTTCAAGAAGCCAGCTGAAGCCTTTGCATTGCTGTTTACTACAGAACAGCTTCAGGCTATTCCTGGCTGAGATTTTCTTTATGGGGAATGAGTCAGCCAGAAAATCTGTTTCATACTGAAGTAAGTAGAAGAAATCTTAAGACAAATTGCTCATAAGAAGAAATTGCTAGCACTAGATCATACTCGCTCCTGTGTTGTAGACTAAACAAGAAATTAGTCATCTACCTGCTTATGTAACCACAAAACGGAACGCCCTTGATATGAGATGAATGGGACATGGCAAATGAGATTCCACTTTTTAGAAGGGATTTGGGGAACTACAGACCATTGAGTTTAGTGCCTCTATCAGGCGAATGTATGGAAGCTATACCAAAGAACGTAATTGATTGATAGAAATATGGAAAAAATATGGTAAAATAGTGATGAGTCATGATGATTTTATAGAGGGGAAAGTGCTTCACTGGCGAAACAGAGGGGCTGGAGGTCCCCAACAAGTGAGGGCAGGGGCCCCTCTGGGTCCCAGGGGACAGAGCAGAGCGCCTGGCTGGGGAGCAGCGGGGCCAGGGCTGAGCCCCGACCCTTCTTCCTGGCTAGGCTGCTGCTCCCTGGCAGCTGTGCTTACCGCCTGCTTCGCAAGGGTGATGGGTGGTAGCACCCCGGGGTGCCCTGGCTGTGCTGCTGGGGAGAAGCACGAGGGGGCTGAGACGGGGTGCAAGGGGCAATGCCCCCCTGCCTGCAGCTCTCAGTACTGAGTCACTGGATGGGGAGAAACCAGTGACTCCAGACCAAACCGTCTCAGATGAGACTCGAAAATCAGCCACGAATTTTGAAAGGAGCTTTTCAGATAAAGAGTTGAAAACTGCATTTTTGCTTCCCCATTATCGGTTGAGTTTAAGTAATATCTTGTCCCAGTTACTGCTGCATGCAATGTAAACCACAACAGGGCTTCTCAGAGAATGTAACTAGTAGGCCAGAGTTAATAGCCCAATTAGTGGATGGATGGCGTTCTCTAGCATGCAAAAAGGCCCTACATTTTCAACAAGCCTTTTCTTTTTGTTCTTTGAATGCTAATGGCCTTTCTCCAACGTTGTCCTTTCTTTGAGAGCTGTGGTTCCAAACGTGGATGAAGACTGTTTGCTGAGCGCTGCTGTCCTCTAGCCGGTCGGCCAGGCTTGTGTTTTGAAAGCACACCGTCAAATCCTCATTGGCCAAAGGATAAGAAAACACAGCTAGCATGAGCTGGTACTGCAAAACGGTGATTACAAGCAGTTTTAAGCTCAACTGACAGCTGTGGGGAAAGGGAACCCCCACCTGATACTGACCCCAGTTTTCTGTTTCTGGCCCAGCCCTCTTTTCTCCCAGCACATGTGGTCTTTTCCCGGAATCCCTTTGGGGTTATTGTCCCCACACACATGCTCCTGGGAATTTGGCATTTAGTTCTGGCTTTCCATTTCTGTGAGCAGCGTGCCTGTGTTTTGCACAGCACAAACACCAAAGGCTGCCCCAGGAACAGCGGCTGGTCACGCAGCTGGCTTGGAGCTGTGTGTGGGAGCCTCCTGGCCAGACACAGGCTTGGTCTCTCCTTTGCATGGCTGGGGTTGGGTGGGCGCCTTTCGGACAGCCCACAGGCCTGGCCCTGAGCCCCGGCTGCGTGTGAGTGGTTTGCACCCCACGGGGTCGGGAGAGCCCAGCAGACCTGCAAACCACGGTCCCTGAGCTTGCCTTTTCTTCTTGTTTCATTTTCTTTCTGTTTGCATTTAAACTTTAATTATTAAGTTCACCTCCTATTAAATGATCTTTTCATGCATATGCTTTTATATACATTTACGTTCCGCAAATTAAAAAATATATAAAAGTGTATCTGTATAATATATTTATACATATTTGTACAGCTTTGCATTTGTAGAGATACGTTTGTATATATAAATATCTCCATAGTTAGCAGGTCATGTAACTGCCACGACGGAGCCCACCACCCCATAGCCTGCACGGCCATCGTCCTCTACCACCCGCCCCGGGCTTGTGCTTGCTGCCCTGGTGCAGGTGCTCAGTACGGCCCCCAGAAGAAAGGTCCTCCGGCTCTGTGAGGAATCGATTAAAATGCCCTTTGCTGGAGTGAACACAAGAAGGAAAAAGAGGGTAGCAGAGACAGCCTTATGCCCCTGCCATTGTGATCTTTAGAATCATAGAATCATAGAATCATTAAGGTTGGAAAAGACCTCTAAGATCATCAAGTCCAACCGTCAACTAACACCACCATGCCTGGGAAAAGAAACAGTTAACATGGACTAGATTCCAATGTACCTGGTGGCCCTGTTGTAAAAAGTGTGGTCCACACAAAAGAAATTTAGAGCTATCATTACAGAGGTTCAGCTGTGCTTAATATACGCTTGTGCTTGATTATCATCCTACATCGAAGGTTCTTTTCTATGCACAGTCCAATCACCGATTACCCCCTTTCCCACTTGGCGCAGCCTGAGATTATTGCCCTGTGCCCTTGCGAGCCATCAAGCTCTGCTCCTAGTCACGTGCCCCACAACTCGGTGATGGTGCAAACTCCACCAAGCAGTCCTCTGTGGTCCAGCAGCCAAGGAGGAGCTTCGGAGTGGCCGGAGGGCAGGGGCATCCAGCACTTCACATTTGCTGATACACAGCACACAGTGAGTGAAAGCCATCTGCGAAACCTGGGTGAGGGTCCACACAGCGGTTCTGCATGAGATAAAACAAAGAAATTATTTTACCTACCGCATACATTGAGGGACATGGTGAGGAGTGTCTGCTTGTTCTTCCAAGACAAAGTACATCGCTCCTGGCCTATGATGTGCCACAATTTCTGCAGGGATGGGTTTTCCCTGCCAAGGGCCAGGACACTGGGGATGGGCAGGCAGTTGGGAGAGGACACAGCCACGACAGCTGACCCAAACTGACCAAAGGGTTATTCCCTACTATATGACATCATGCTCAGCAAGAAAAGCTGAAGGGAAGGAGCAGGGGAGCCCAACAGTTGTCTGTGTTGTAGGCTGAAGTGAACTTAACAAGGGACAAGTGGCAAAAGCAACCTATGGTGATAGGTTTGGTGACCTTCTACGATGGGGTTACAGGGTTGGTGGATAAGGGAAGAGCAACTGACATCATCTACCTGGACTTGTGCAAAGCATTTGACGCTGACCCGCACAACATCCTTGTCTCTAAATTGGAGGGACATGGATTTGACAGATGGACCACTCAGTGGATAAGGAATTGGCTGGATGGTCGCACTCAGAGTTGCGCTCAACAGCTCGATATCCAAGTGGAGACCAGTGATGAGTGGCATTCCTCAGGGGTTGGGTATTGGGACTGGCGCTGTTAACATCATTGTCGCTGACAGGGACAGGGGGACTGAGTGCACCCTCAGCAAGTTCGCTGACAGCACCAAGCTGTGTGGTGCGATCGACACACTGGAGGGAAGGGATGCCGTCCAGAGGGACATTGACAGGCTTGAGAGGTGGGCACGTGCGAACCTGATGAAGTTCCACAAGGCCAAGTGCAAGGTCCTGCACATGGGTCGGGGCAATCCCAAGCACAAATACAGGCTGGGTGGAGAATGGATTGAGAGCAGCCCTGAGGAGAAGGACTTGGGGGTGTTGGTTGATGACAAGCTCAGCGATGTGCGATCGCAGCCCAGAAAGCCAACTGTATCCTGGGCTGCATCAAAAGAAGCGTGGCCAGCAGGTCGAGGGAGGTGATTTTCCCCCTCTACTCTGCTCTCATGAGACCCAACCTGCAGTACTGCGTTCAGCTCTGGGGCCCCCAATGTAAGAAGGGCACGGACCTGTTGGAGCCTGGAGTCCAGAGGAGGGCCACAAAGATGATCAGAGGGCTGGAGCACCTCTCCTATGAAGACAGGCTGAGAGAGTTGGGATTGTTCAGCCTGGAGAAGAGGAGGCTCCGGGGAGACCTTCTAGCAGCCTCCCAGTACCTGAAGGGGGCCTACAAGAAAGCTGGAGAGGGACTTTTTACAAGGGCATGTAGTGACAGGACAAGGGGTAATGACTTTAAACTGAAAGAGGGTAGATTTAGATTAGATATAAGGATGAAATTCTTTACCATGAGGGTGGTGAGGCACTGGAACAGGTTGCCCAGAGAAGCTGTGGATGCCCCATCCCTGGAAGTGTTCCAGGCCAGGCTGGATGGGGCTTTGAGCAACCTGGTCTAGTGGAAGGTGTCCCTGCCCAGGGCAGGGGGTTGGAACTAGATGATCTTTAACATCCCTTCCAACCCAAACCATTCTATGATTCTACGGTGACTGGCCTGGAGGCTCCGTGTATCCTTGGCATAGACTGCCTCAGGAGAGGGTACTTCAAGGACCCAAAAGGGTACTGGTGGGCCTTTGGTGTAGCTGTGGTGGATACAGAGAAGATTAAACAGCTGTCTACCTTGCCTGGCCTCTTGGAGGATGCCTCCGTTGTGGGGCTGCTGCAAGTTGAAGAACAACAGGTGCCAGTTGCTACCACGATGGTGGACTGGAGGCAATATCACACCAACCAAGACTCCCTGGTTCCCATCCATGAGCTGATTCATCAATTGGAGAGCTAAGGAGTGATCAGCAAGACTCGCTCACACCTTAATAGTCCCATATGGCCAGTGTGAAAATCTGATGGAGGGTGGAGGCTAGCAGTGGACGATCGTGACCTGAACAAAGTCGTGCCACCACCGAGTGTTGCCGTACCAGACGTGCTAGAGCTCCAGTACGAACTGGAGTCCAAGGCTGCCAAGTGGTATGCTATAACTGATATTGCTAATGCATTCTTCTCAGTCCCTGTGGCAGCAGAGTGTAGGCCACAGTTTGCTTTCATGTGGAGGGGTGTCCAATACACCTGGAATCGACTGTCCCAGGGGTGGAAGCGCAGCCCTACCATTTGTCATGGACTCATCCAGACTGCACTGGAACAGGGTGATGCCCCTGAACATCTGCTGTACATCGATGACACCATCATTACGGATGCAGAAGGGCTGAGACCACCTCTCCTCCAGATCTTGGTGAAGGGTCTTCTGGTCTGAAACCACAGAAGTCCAACAGTGAATACACCGACCAGGAGTAGAGGGTCCCTGACTCTGGCTGGGCAGGTGAAAGGGAGGACCGGATTTACTGCAGCATGTGGATTCAGTGGCGTGGCACATCAGATCCATGGAGTGGGGGACACAGGTGCAGAGTGTACCCTAATGCCATCAGGGTACAAGGGGGCATGTGCGGTTACGGTGTTCATCTTCCCAAGGAGTTGTTATGCGTGCTGGTCCCTGCTTTCCAGGAAGCGGCTGGATGTCCACTGGCTGATGGGAAGTAGTGAAAAAATCCCTTCTTTTCTTTGCTTGTGCACACAGCTTTTCCTTCGCCTATTAAACTGTCTTCATCTCAGTCCATGAGTCTTCTCTCTTTCCTTCTATTTTCTCCCATCCGAGGTCATCCCACCACAGCCTGTGACTCCCCAGCACCAGGGACGCTGAAGGAGGTATTCGCCAAATCGGCGGCACCAAGCCAGGTGCTGCCCCCGGCAGGGTGACACTACGAGAGAGCCCCGGGTGGTGCTCACACCCGCTGGCTGACGGTCCCACACCAGGATCCAGACGGGGCTATGAGGAGTTCAGTGTGCTGCTCCGATGCTACAGGCTTTGCGGGGCTGAACCTCCACGCTACGAGCGCCCAGGCCCAGACTGATCAGATCCCAAAGGGACATTTTCCCCCAGCGGTACTAAAAGTCTGTGCCACCCAGAAATCATCCCCTGTGATATATTCAGGAATCTGGTAATCCATGCTTGAGCAGTAAACAGTAGAGTTTTCTAGTTGCAAAGGTTAGAAAAGTTTCTTGAGATGGTTCCCCCCGTCTCCCCTCGCTCCCCAGTGTGTTAATATTCATCAGTTGGTTCTTGGGGTAACAACATGGATTTCTGTGAACTAGGGTTACCTCAGCCCTGGCATCTATAAGATCCATACCCAACACTCATTCTGCCAGCCCCGGGGGTTACAGGCAGGGCAGAGGGGTGGTGGCCCCAGCCCCAGGGCTGCCCATCCCCTACTCTTGCTTCCAGTGGGCAGGGGACACGCGTGCACACCGGCCTCAGAGGAGGCAGGACCCGTGCCCCAGCACCCCTCTTCTGCCCCTTCCCCTTTGCTTGTTTATACAAGCTGTACAGGTGAGGCCTTCATTTGCCATCCACCTGCTGCCTGTGCATCCCTGCCTGCACTAATGCCAGGAACATCTCCTCCCGAGTCACTGTCCTCTGCTGCTTTTGCACCTGTAATGCCCTACGGCTCCTTCCCTTCCCCTCAGCCGGGCAGCTGCCGTGCTGCCGCAGCGATAAGGGAATGTCGCCCACAGCCTTCCCCAGCTAGTGCTGCCCTCAAAGCAAACGAGGCAGCCGCTAATACCCATTTTTTCACGGCGAGGGGGAAAGGTTCTCTGAGGGGGCTTACCGAGCTGCGTGGATATCCGCCTTGCTGTGCGGCAAGTTCCCCTACGTTCCGGCAAGCCTCGCCTATATCTTTCCAAAGCACTACTTTGTCACCCCGATCCCAGGGCGAGGGACAGGGTCTCTGCAGCTGCCAGGCAAGCGGCAGGTTTGGCGAGCTGGCTCCTGAGCACGTTAAGCGTTGAGGGTTTGAACGGACGCTGCCTGCCCGAGGTCCCAGGTGCGCAGCAGCCACGGTGCCAGCCTTTCTCCCAGCATCTCTGCCAAATTTTGCAACCCGGTTTGTCTGAAAATGGGGGTGTGCTGGGCTGCCCACAGGGACGCCTTTGCTTTGTTAATCACTATGGCTGAGCAGCGATGCTGCTGCCATACTTATCCTCCAAGCCCTCTGCCCACTCCTCAGCACCTGAGTCCCAGAGGCACTCGCCCCACCGCTCACTCCCGTGGTGACTGGCTCGGGCCTCAGCAGCTCTGCTCGCAGGGGGCTCTGTGCACCCCCCGGCCCCGCTGCCCGCTGCTGCAGGGCCCCCCTGCACCACTGTGCCTGCGCTTGCCTCCGTGCGAGATGGAAACGCTCCCAAGTCCGCTGCAAGCACGCCCGTAACCACCGCACACAATGCGACTCCGGCTGAGCCTTTCCTTTCCCTGCCCCCTCTTTTTGGAGACAAGGGAATATTTCAGTAGGGGTAGGACACACGGATAACTTCTTCTCGCAGCTCCCCGGGGGGGTGAGCCAGGCCAAAAACCGTGTGACGGCCGCATGGGGCCAGCCGGGCACACCAGCACTCTTTTCCCCACTGCCCTTTTTCCAGAAAGGCATTCCTGGCCAGGATCCTGCCACCAACACCAAATATAAAGCGCAGGGGCTGCTGGTCATTAGTGATCCCAGCAAGAAAGGGACTCAGACTCTGTAAGGTATTGATTAAAATACCTTTAAATTAGAAGACCTGGAGATAACAGGAGAAAGAAAAAAAAGTATAATCTTACATCCCTTCGGATGCTGGGAACCCCAAGTCGTGCAGCATCGGGTGGACCTCCAGCCAGGGCACGGCACAGGGCACAGGGGAGAGGTTCACCAGCATCGTGGTCTTTAGGGTTTTTATATGGTTTTCCCCAAAGTAATCAACTCCATTCATCATTTCTGCAGTTGAGCAAAAGGCTGTTTAATGAAAACATGCTGCTTCACTTCAAGATAAAGACAAGGACAGGCCGGTGGTGGCGTCGCCAGGTGCCGAGCGGGAGCTGCTTACAGGCTCCTCCGGTGCGATTAGCTGGTGAAGCCCACCCTGCAGCCAGGGGGTACGTGCAGCCCGGTGCAGGCCTGAAGACCGAGCTCCCGCTGTGGCATGCACAGCCTGGCCAGGCCTGCGCCCCTCGGGTCAGCGCTTTTGTGGGTCACCGGCCCCTTGATGCCCAGCAGTCTGCTGTCAGGATCCATGCGGGTGCCGGGGATGGGGATCTTCCAGCACGCTCCAGGAACACTCCCGCTGTGGCTTGGCTTTGGAGGCGGAACCCTGCGTGGACAGGGAAGGAAGAGACAGCGATCTTAACTTTTTTTATACATAAAGACAGGTAGCAGGACAATGGTAAGGTGCATGAACCCTGTGGTAAGACACCGAGAATCCAAACAGGGCAAACTGCACCGAGCTGGGGAGGCAGCGCATGGGCAGCAGCAGGCAGCCCTGAGGCCGTTCTCGGTGGTTCTGAAAACCACCCGTAGTGAGCGCAAAGGAAAAGAGCAGAAAGGCGGCTCGCCATGGGCTGCTGCAGATAAACTCCAAGTTCCCTTCCTCTGCCGCTGTTGAGCTTAATGTAGGAGATGGGAAGGAGTGTTTGCACCCCTGACATAGCAGGCGAGGGGCCAAGAGGAAGGTGGGCTCGGCAAGCAGACTGTAGTTTGGGGGACGGGAGATCTGTGAGCCAGCTCTGCATGGTTTTAGTTGCATCACGTCTCCGCGCATGTGGTTGTTGGCTCTCTGAGGCTCTGCTTGTGCACCGAACTCCCTTTCTGCTCAGCCTTCTCAGTCCTTGCTGCACATACCACCCCAGCACCACTAACACCTCTCCAGAGCGCTTCTGCTTTTTTGTTAGCACCAGAGATTCATGGTACTATGAAGGGTTGTGTCCTGCGAGGGGCCCCCTCTCCCCTTGGGGGCAGAACAGGCGGAACAGATTTACAGTAAAAGCACTGAGCAAATCTTTACTGTAAAACTCTCTCCCCTTGCTGTCAGCAGCCTCCAGTGCACGGGCCGCGTAGAAGGACAAAGGTCTTGCTGCAGGACAGGGGTACAGTTTCCACTGTGACACATGGTGTTCCTTCCAGGGATGGCAATAGAAGGGGTTAAAAATCTCTTTGCAGGCTGCTGTTTGTTTGGGCTGACATTTTCCTGCCGCGCTGAACAAGGAGCAGCGCAGGTGAATGCTACAGAAGGGGCCTGGAGCCCCGGCCCCTGCGAGGCAGCCGGTAAGGGATCTGTAAGACTGGGCCGACCTCCCCGGCAACGCACCCGCCGAAGCGGTTTGCAGAGATCAGAGACTATTGCAGATGGGGTGAACGCGACGTAGCCCCCGTGGGGGATACGCAGCCCGCCGCCCCGCTCGCCCGCCGCCGCAGGGAGCGACGCTAGAAGGGCCACGCTGCCGGGGCCCTGCAGGACCCCGCGCCCTCGCACCTCAACGGGCTCG